>UELX01003307.1:0-24318 GCA_900480035.1 Eupelmus urozonus | reverse complement strand
GCATTAGTAAAAGATCTAGTATTCCTCTTAATAAAGCCCAAGGTACTAAATGACTTGGTGGTAATGTAATCAATATGATTTGCACAATAATGATTATCATTACTCTGATAAGCCATATTAATATACCTGCTGCAGCGTAAATGACAATTATTATCGACTAATGTGCACTGTAAAAAAATTTTGTCCTCACAATAAAAGTTTAATTGATTGAATTAAAGTAAAATTTGCTGAATCAAAAAAGTTTCAATTGATTTAATTAAGCATTTCAAAGTAAATATGTTTTCTCAGTGATAGCAATTACTTAAAAATTAAAAATCAAAGATATATCGCTCAAGTAAGAAAAAGTGATTTTTCTTGTTTAATTCATTTACTCTTCGTGAGTCAGTTGAAATTCCAATCTCTCATTCCAAAATTACCAGTCGCGTTAAAAAAAAATAAGTGCAACGATCGACACTGAAAGCTCCAACGCTTTATAGTAGGCACCGGGAAGTCCTACAAAGTAGGTCTTGCTCCGGCATGGCCTTGGCGCCGGCTTCACGCGGTTCTCCCTTACGCCCATCGTTATTTTTTTGCTTTTATCCGCTTACGAGGCGCTCCGAAAGTGCCTACCGATCATGTAGATTCGCTCGATGATGCCCTGACATTGTGAAACCAACTGTACACGTGCGCGCGCCACGCGAACATTGATTTCCTATATCGTTTTTATTTATTTGAAATTTTTTTTAAAGATTAATTATACTTATTTTTAAAGACTTAAGCATAATGCAATAGGAATATCTTTTGGCCCTTAATTACGTATTATTATCAAATAAACTTTGTTGTATTTGTGATTTTATATTGTAAAATAATGATGCATATTAAATAATATTCGATTAATCTTGACTGCTTTGATCTTTGAGGATTCCAGCATCGTTTCTTGAATAAAAATATAGATATCATAGAAACTATCACTATTTGAACTATTACTATTTGAGTGTGAAACACTCACTATTTAAAGGCTTTTACAAAGTATTGTAAATATAAAATAAAATAATTAGTATTTCAAATCTTCATTTTTATAACGATTATATTATTCTAGTGGTTAGTTTAAAAAAAAAAAATAGGTAGTAGTAGACGATAAGTTTTACAGATAAATTATTTATTTTTATTACAATAATGGGTAGATATAATTAAATACGCATTTTTATTATTTTTTAATCAGAAGAAACTAGGGCAAAATGACAGTAAATAAGGATAAAACTGAAAATGACTTCCTTCTAGACCCGCGTATTGTAGCTGTCCATATTTATGTTACATTCATGATGTTACGCTCATTATAATTTTTTCTGATAACTTTCTCGATAACATGGCAAATTTGACTTTAGATGTAAGTAAGGGACGAAATTGTAAGTCAAGTCGTGCATCTTGGTTATGTTTCATAACAAAATTGAAAAAATAATTAATAATTACAAATGTTTCAAAATCTATTAAAATTATTTACTAAGTTCAAATTATCTATTCTCTGATTTACTTAATGCCAAAATAATTCCTGTGTTGCATTTCATTTTTATATGTGATTCTTCAAATTGCCTTTTAAATAAAATTGAAGTTTTTTATTTAATATAAGTAAATAAAATTTATACTTTAATAATTACAACTATTGATAAATTTTTTTTTATCCAACTACACACTTTAACTCAATAATTTTACTTATCGAGGTTATTTTCATTAGAATATTACGTTATTTTACAAAAATCTTTTTTATTAATTGTAGAGCAATAACTTTTTTAACTTTATTTTATAATAAACTAATTTAAACTTAAAATTTTACACACATTTAGTAGATATACTTTCAAATTTACTTTTATACTATTACTAAACTTTCCGAACCAAAATAAAGTCCAAAGTAAAGTTTCTTCGTAATAAACATAGACTCCACCCTGCAAAACCATGAATCTCAAAGAAGCAAGGGAGGCAAGGAGCTTCGCATCAACTCTGTGTCTCTAAATTGCAAATAAGCCGCTTGAGCATCGATGAGACTAAGGGAAAATGAGAAAGAAAGAGAGAGAGCGAGAGAGAGGGAGAGAGAGCGGATTACAGGGTCGTCGGAGGCAGAAGTATACCTTATAAAAATCGATAGCAAAGATGCTTCTTAGTAGAGGCGACATGTATCGAAGGACTTCGGTTATTGATTTTAATTACTGAACTGGGATTGGTAAGTTTACGAACGCATAAAACGAAGTCTCATTAAATGCTGATTTACATAATAAAAGCGGATCGAATTAATTTTTCTGGAATAATTAATTTTTAAGAAAATTTTAAATATTGCATGCAAGAGTCTTGAGCAAAGTAATAACAATAAAAGTTTTACTTTTTGTAGGGTAAAAAAATCCATATTGATATAATTTTTTTTGTATTCAACGAGTAGGCATTTATAAAAGTACACTATAGAATTTTATAAATCATTTTAATTACTTGACTTTTAAAATTATATGTCAAGCATATATTAATTAGAAATAACATTGTCTGTAAAAAGTAATTATATTATATAAGGATAAAATCATATGTGTAGAGATATTAATAAAATTATTTGATAAAAACTGGTTTCTTCAATGTCTTTTATCTCCTTTGCATAAAACATTAAAATGTAATTTAAACAATAATTTCACACTCCATTATAAATTTAATCGGTTTCATTAGTAAATTACACTAATTCCAAATATTACAGAATAATCATTAATATAATTGTAACTAAACGTTCGTTTCACACAACACAGGTAAATGCTTACATAAGATGTTATTTATTTACTTAGAAATATTGAAGTTTTTCATATTAAAAATATTCACTTTGTTAAATGCTAATAGCATCTAAATCCAAAAAATATTTTTGCGTGACACTTTAAGTAAACATTTATTTGAAGATTATAATTTTTTACAGTGATTAATGCTAAGGAAGCAGGATTACGTATCAAATGTTTCCATTATTTTTTTTAATTAAAAATATTAATTAAAGAAATGGTGTGTTGTATATTAGTTTTAATTGACAAAACCGTTTTAAATTCATTAATAATGTTAATATTATTTTTCACAAGACCGTACTCATTGTCAGTTGTTAGAAATTTTCATATTAATTATAGAACTGGGTTATTTCATGAAATTTATAAAATAAAATAATTTAATATATATCTACCATTAGTCGTAAAATACAAAATAAGTATAATGTGAACAAATTTTGACCGATATTCAAATGATATACGAAAGAAAAATTTGTAAGTAGAACTACTATCTAATAAATAATTTGTCAGAACGTCATCGAGTCAAAAAAATTCCAGTTTTTTTAATCAGTCTGTTATTGACTTTGTTTCGAGTCGTATAATTGCAGAAATAAAAGTGCATATTAAGCAAATTCGGGCAAACAACAATGACGTCAAAAAAATTAACAAATTAGATATTAATGTATGTATGTTCAAATGTAATAAATAATAAAAAAAATCATTTTGTAACAAAAGTTAGTCAATTTTCGACCACTTTAAAAAAAACATTTAATTTAATCGACTTTTATTAAAAATTGATTGATATAAATGGTGGTGTAAATTGTAAAAAAATGTTTTTGTCAACATCATATTTTATGTGTAAAATTCATAGTAACAGCTAATAAAATTGAAGCGATTGAAAAATAGTTTGGCGCCTACCGAAGCCAACGAATTTTTATCTTAAGCTAATATTATTATTACTGATTAAATAATAATGTCAAAGTAAAACATTTTTAAAATTTTTTTTATATTTGAATCAAATCATTTCTTCTATTTAAGGCGTTAGAAAGATAAATGCATTAGAAATGCTACTTTCAATCTCATATTAAGTTTTTATTACCAAAATCAATAATTACTTCAACAAAATGTAATAAGATAAGGATTTTATTATGGGATCTAATAGAATACTCAGAGTCGTATAATTTAAAAAGAAAAATGTGAGTTAGCGAACAAAAATTTTAAATTACACAAAAACATATTATTGACATTAGAAAAAAATTTGAAAAAAAATACGAAACTTTTTTTCGTTTTATTTAATTTTAATTTTAAAAGTCTTATTTTCTTTCTTAGAAAATTTTATTAAAATGTATGCAAAAACAAATCAAAGGCCTATTTTATTTTCTCAGGTCCTTACAATTATCTAATTTTCATGTACGTATTTCTTAATGAAATAAATTTTGTCACTAGTATTTGTCACTCTTTTCATATTTTATTGTACGCTTGATTTAGTTTATTATACAGATCATTTGTAAGATTTGCTCTTTCAGTATTCATAAAAGAATGCATAATCGCAATAATTTTCAAAATAACTAAATGCACAAAAAAATGATTATTTTCTTACATACATCAAACAAAGGTAGCTATATGCTGACAAATTTACGATTTAGTTGATTTAGCGAGGCTGTATGTCTGGTAATATGCCACCTCACTTGTACAACACGTGTAGGAAATTTTCTTTAATGTTCCTTCATAATCGGGTATATTACAAAAAAAATTTACTCTCTTTGTTAATGTCTTCAGCTTTATCATCAAAATACAAAAGGTGTAAAATGAAATGACAATATTTCTGTAATAAATTTAAACAGTATTAGCAAGTTCAGTAAGATAACGCGTTTGACATTATCAAAACATATACGTTTTGTTGTCTAATAAAAACAAAAAAAACTTTATTTCTGAGTGAGTATTTGTTGTGAGAAAACTAAAGTAGCAAAGAAAATTGTCAGTGCAGCGTACTATCGATAAAATAAAGAGTCGACAGAATCCGATTACAGCTTTGTTTGCACAGCGATTCCCCATCTTATTGAACTTTACGCTCTGGGTTTGTTCTGAAATCGATTTTGTCTGATCAAACGTAAACCAAAGACTGTTTCATGCTCATCTACCTTCTTTCAATTACTCATGTTAAGCGAATAGCTATATAATAGATTGACTCTGTTTCTAAATTTTTATATTTTTACAAAATATGAAATATCATTTTTATTTGTTTTTAATTCGTAAAAAAAATTCAGTATTAATTATTTTTAAAGTAATTCTGATAAAGATTCTTTTTAACAGAAAGTTCTCAAAAAATTGTGTTTCCTTGAGCAATAAAAAATAAGAATAAGAGAGATACATTCAATGTTTCTAAAACTAGTTTTAGATAAAACTATTCGGCGTGATTAAACGGTACCTGCCAAATCTTAAGACTTTCATTTAAATTCTCCGTTTTTTTTCTAAATATTTTATTGAGGTCGTTGCCTCTGGCAGTGCAAGGCACCACCTGTAGCTTCTGAAGTTTTTGATTAGACTGCTAAAATAACAAATGGCATGAATCAGAAAAAGTAATTAAAAACAAAAAAAATTAAATGATTTTTAAATAATTTTTTAAATAGTTCTTAAAGATTATTATTTATTACATAATTTTTGACATCTTAATAGTATAATAAGCAAAAATAACTCTAAAATTTAAATATTAATTAAAAGTCAATATAAAACTTATTACCACTTGAGACAAAAATAATTCTGCTTTACAAACAAGAATAAATAAAGACTTAAACATTGTTAATGTACTTATTGACTATCTATTTCATTTAAATCTAGCGTTTACAGAATTAATTTTAATTTAAAAAAACCTCACTCTAAAAATAAACCAAATCGCATCTCATTGCAGCTGTTTTTCCCAAGTTTATTTTTCTTAAGAGCGTCTGCGAATTATTCATCATTATTTAATATCAAAAATAAAAAAATAAAAAAAAAACAGTGAATAACAGGAAGATCCCTCGTAAATTTATCAATCACACAGATAACAATAACGCGCATTACAAAAACTCCAGAACAAATTAAACATGCAAATCCACAGTATCCTTTATATCAACACCCTATCCGTTACGTAAGCACATTATTTTAACCACACGGAATCGCCCATGTATACATATTCGAAACACACACAATTCATCGAAAAGAAAACCGATCGCACAGCAAGTCTTATAGATAAATCGGCATGCATTAAACATCACCTAAAATTAAATGCAGCACGTGCGTGCCGGCGCCGCCGTCGCCGATGACCCGCATATCAATAGCGGCGCGAGAAAAGAACGAGTTTTTTCCTATCGGCGAAAATAATCGGCGCTAATTGAGCGCGAGGCGATGATCGGCCGCCTGACGCATGACGCCTTCCACTTGAACGGCAGGGACGAGTCGGCTTCTCTGATACATCCTTCGTGAGCCGTCGCGGACAGTTGAGGATTTTTTTAATGGATGTCGTCGGGTTGAGAGAGGTTGGGAGTAAGTTTGGATTGTTGATGAAGGGTTGGTAGAATTATTTTTTAGTTGTTTAATGTTTTAGTATTTTGTAGTAATTATTTTATAGATTGTATTGATGTAGATTTTTGTTAAGGGAACTAAAATTTTTGCTCTTGATAAAGCAGTGACCATAAATTCAGAGAGGCGGAAAAGTTTTAGGAAAGGTTCAATAGTTATGTATTTTATTATTTAAAAGTAATTTTTTAAGTTTTAAGTGCAAAAATAAAATTATTTATCGTAAATTAGCATATTTTTAAGTAAATTAAGCTAATAAAAATTTATGTTATAAAAATTATCTATATTCAATTCAATAAAAAAAATTTCTCACTTGTTGAACCAATGAACCTTATGAGCTCTAGATTTAATATTATTTCTTGTTTTGCGTATCAACGATGATTAAAAATGGCAATTGAAAATATCGAAAAAAGAAAAAAACAAAGTTTAAATGCTTATTTAAACAGTAGCACACATATAAGAAGAGTAAAGTACACGTAACCACAAGTAATTCATAAATATTTGTACTTATGATTTCCGGTATGATTTTTCCCTTTTATTGTTTGAAAATTAAGATCTTTTATCGACATTTGTGTTGTGTTTTGTTAAATACGGATATTTCTCTACTTATGCGTATATGCGTGGCAGTAATTAAGGATAAACAACTAATCGCTTACACATATGCTATGTAAATCATGCTTGGGAGGTAAGATAAGTCGAGAGAAATTAACTAAACCAGAAGTGGTACTTATATTGAAGTGCCAATATTTACTGAATACTATTATTGCTGCAGATTACGATGTTACTTAATTCTCGTGACTTTAATGAACCTTCAATTTACACATTCGAAAGCAAATATCGTTTCTTAAATTTAAATTATATTTACTAAAAACCCCCCTGAATATGTATCTTTATACATCGTATAATAAAGCGAAAACTCATTCTACCTAATTTAAAAATAACTTTTTCTCGCATTATCAATTACCGACTATGAATTCTCAAAAAGATCTACTTCTTAAACAGCCTTATTAAACGTAACTTACATAACCAGACACGTAACAAGCGCCATGTTAAGGAAAGTAAAAGAAAAAAGGTAAGACAAAGAAAAAATCGAAAAATAATTAAAAATTCACTACACAATCGATCCGCGTTTATTTTTAACTTATCCATCTCCACGTTTCACCTTATCTACATCTATATTTGCTCAAAGTCTTTTAGAGCGCGATTTGCCCCGGCCGAGCGGATGTCTAAAGTAAAAGGAGCCATCTGCTTACACAATACCAAACTCAAATAAGCTCGTGCGCGCTCGGCATTACGAGAAGCGCGAAAGTGTTGGTTCACAAAAGAAAGAAAAAAAGTGAATCGAGCAATGATCAAGAAAAGTCTTATCACAACTCGATACAAAAAGCCAGCGCGATCGCGCGATGTATAGGAAAACAAATAGATGCTCGCTCGACTATGAACGGCTGCGCGAGCTCACGCGTGCGTGAAAATTTCTAATTGTGTGTACACGTGATTGAGCGTCAATTTAGTAGGAGGATAATGCCGCTTACTCGGCTTCGAAGCTGAATGGGAATCTGATAAGTCGGGAATATGAAGAAAAATAATTGAGTTACTGGCTGGGACTTGTGACGAATATAAGTATATAAAAGTTATATTAAAACGTTAATCCCGTTAAGTTCACTGATGTAGTAATACAATAAGGACGTTTCGTCATCATTTTTGGACAAATATTTAAGCAATATATATCTCCGCGATGCTCGTTACTCTGGTTGAAAATAAAATTAGCAGACGCTGGGAATTACCGTAAAGTGCGTTTAGAGGGTCAATTTCAGCGCTACATCAAACACAATTACAGGAGCGCATGAGAAAGCCGAAGGCGGGTGGCGAGCCGAGAAATGCGGAAGTCATTTACGCCCGACTTTACAGCTGTGACCCTATCGAGCGTTTAGCCAATTTCACGTTTATCGGGAATATCCCGATCTAGGAATGAAATTTATGCGCGCGGATTGACCCGGTTTTTCGACAGGGGAAGATTTCGTGCGTTTATTGGCTTGTTTGGATGTGCGCGCTTTTTATTAGAGCCGTGCGAGGGATGGGAATTGAGAATGATTGGGAGAAAAGGTTTATGTGCTTAGTCGATGTAATGTTTTGTTAATAAGACAGGCGGATTGATTGATATTGGCAAAACAGATGTATTTGTAAATACATTGAATTTCAGAATAATTGTAGAACTTAAATTTATTCTCTGAATAATTATTTTATTAATGATTTATTGAGAATCTTTATTGTTTAGTATATTTACAAAATAATTTAGTTCATTTCATAAACTGTTTAAATCGTTTTTTAGTGCAAGTACAGATGTATTTTGAAATGAGTCAATATACTTATCAATCGCTTTAAACATTAACCTTATTAATATAAAACCATAGAGTTTAATAATACCCTGGGATAATCGAACATCAACTTAAATTTTCTGTTTTATTTTAATTCCTGTGAATTTTCAACAAGAAATAAATGTATAATTTCTGAATACTCACAGAGACAAATTTCTAATTGTCATTTCTATTACGTTACTAGAAGTGTTATTGTAGCTCAAGTTCTCATTACTAAATCATTGTTATCAGAACTAATACAATTTATTAATATTTACTTAGAACAATAGTAAAGGATACTAGAAGTTCTAATTAGATCAGTAAGTTCAAGTATTAATCGTATTAAAAAAATATCAAAAAGACATTCTATAAATAATCTAAATCCCACTATATTTATTTATTAATCCTTACAATATTAATTATACTGTACTCTAATAAATCTAATATTATTTTTTTATTTGTGTTCAAAAATATATAAATTAAATAATACAAGAAGGATTATAAGTTTAATAAAGTAGGATAAGTTTAACAATATAGGAAAAAAATCATTTTAGTATCAAAAATATGTCAGTCCCGCAAATAATTTATTTGGTTTACAATATTATACCTTCTGTTTTGTAGATTAAATCATAAACATAATAATAGCGCTGTATAGTTTTCAATTATAATACGATTGATAATGTACATCAAAAGAAACAGTTTCCATTAATAATTACACATATATACAATCTAATTGTTTTACCAACTACTGATAAAACCATCATATCGAACAAGCAAATTTTTCTTATGATATTCTGGTAATTGAAACAGAGGATTTTTCTTAGTGTTAATTTTTTATTTATTCTAATTCATTATGTGCCATTTCTGCTACTTGAAAATAAAAGTATACGGAAAAGTTGAATTACCATTTGCGTCTAGATTTACTCAAGGATGAAATACGTAATTATGGAAGACATAAAATGAGGTTGTAAATAAAATCTGAAGTTTATTAAACTTTCTTTTCAATACTTGAGTATCCGCATTGTCATGACGTACTGACAGTATATTAGCAATTAAGTAGGAAACACTGTCGGTATAAAAATTGAAAATTAATATTAAAATGCAAAATCTTAAAAATAATTTAACCAAACTTGCACAAGATTGAAGAGCCTCTGAGCAGTCTACCACTCAATCGGTCCAAGAATTTTATCTTCAATTTTACACTGTTTTGCATTTAACAAAAATTCAAAGTAATGAAACCTAAGAAGCAGGACGCGTCACGCGCGTAGAAAGGCGAAGATGATGCAATCCGAAACGGAAAAAAGTATCCTCGTGAAATAATCGGTAATAAATCCCGATTACAATAAACGATCGAGTCAACGCTGATTCTCTCCCTCGAGCTGTCATACCAAAACATCTCCCGCTTGTCGATGACAAATAAGACCATAAAGCCCCCCTCTCCCCCTTGCTTCGCGTGACGACTTTCAGTAATTCTAATTTAATTGAGAAGCATCCAAAATTTCCTTTTGACCCTCGCGAAGCTTGTGGAATCGTTGTGCTTGATTATGCTTGTCATTGGTGCTCCGAGATTCAGAGAAGCGTGTTAGTATGTATAGGTGAAAACGACATATATCCAGGTAATTTGTTATTTATTTTCTTCACTGTTATATAAATTTGATTTGTATAATACGGTAGTAATACAGGCGAATTTTAAATCAAACCGACTTACAGTAACTATGACTTTAATGCGCAGAATTAAATGATCATTGAAGTTATAACTCTTATCTTCGTCGACTTTAATTTTTAACATTTTTTTTTTTTCGAGAAGGATCTTTGTATCAAGTTTCATACAACTGCCTTAAAAGTCTTTTTCTCATGGCATGTCTGAAACAAAAATTAATGATAAGATCTTCTTAATAACTTGCAATATCCCTGAATTAATCTACAAATGAACTTTATAAGCCGTTACGTAGTTCACGAATGTATGTATACGTACTTCAAATTAATCAAATGTTTGGAAGAATGACCGAGTGACCGACGTTTCACTTGAGCCGAGAAGAAAGATTATCGGCGAGCGAGCGTGCGAGAAAAAATTAACGCGTTTCAGCAAAATTTTATCATTGACCTCTTAATGATAAAATAACTTATTTAATATTCTTGTTCTTGAATGAATGTTCGTATTATCGCGCTTGATAAAATTTAATAATTATGCATCAATTTATGATTGTTTAATGTCACCGTGACCAAGTATTCGTTTTATTTCAGGATTTCTTTGAGACTGATATCAATAATTTGATTTTACTTCAACTTGCTAGAAATATTTACGTAACGTAGGAAAAGTAAAATTTCACTCTCGGTATTGTATTGTCGAACATATATGTTTTCAAATAGAAATTTTCTTAATCTCCGATTTATTATTAACATCGATGATCAATCTACTGCAAATTACAAACTACAATAAAAACTTCTACATCGCTACTGAAGAAATTTTGTCAGTACAAATTTGCTTCCATTTCTTCATTCTCAACATGAAATTTCTCGTATAAATAATAAAGATATTTGAAAAAATATCTCATATTACCGAAGAAATCAAACAAAATCTATTCAAAATAAAGCACGTCTCCTAACTTCACTCACAGATACTTCGCAAAAATTAAACTCCCTCTTAACATTCACCAAAAGAAAAAACCGAAAACCACCGCTCAACATCCCCATACCGATTTTCAAAACGCTTCTCCAACCGATCTCGCATAAATCTATCACCAAACACAAACAAACAAACACAGACACGAACTAACGTTACAAACTCAAACACGAACATCGATCGCGTCAGTAATTATATCAGACGCATCAGCTGACCAGCTCTCCGCATTGACATTGGACCGCTATCGAATCGTCTATATTTCATTAGCCAGCCGCCGGCGGGTCTAAGTTGGCCGGCTACCGATCGCGTGAGGTGCACGCAGATCGCTCCGGCACGCGCAGAGCTATATCTTAATTGGGCGTAATTACAAAGGAGCCGCCTCGGCAGCTCGACGATTGCCTATATACTTGGCGCGCCGGTTTTCACCGAGGTTCGGCTAGGTGAGCGGCCGGGCTAGGTTGATGCGCGTTTAAATTGGGATAAAAATATATATGAGGCTTTGGCTGGGTAGCTGGTGAGCCCGAGTGCGTGCTTTGATTGTGTAATCGGTGAAAATCGGTATTCACGGAGCTGCTTTCGGTGCTCTGCTTTAAGACGAAGGAACGGTTTTGCAGCTGAGATGTGATACTTTAGACTTTGCGCGGTCTGCGGTGATTAGAGTCGACGAGATCCGAGTGAGTAAGCTTCAGCGGTTTGTTTTGGGAATGTGATTTGATAGTCCTTTTTCGGAGAGGAATAAGTTCATTGGATATTGCAATTTGCGATTGTCATTTGAGGAGATGTTTTGTTAACTTTATTTATTCTGTTTGTCTAATGAAGAAAATCGGTAATTCCTAGTGATCAATTTTTATGAGTGTAATGTTTAATTTATCGATGACTAAAAAATGAGCTGTGCATTATTATTTTTATTAATTCTCTTAAACGACAGAATTAAATTTAATGTTTATTCGATTATAGCATTTGGTATACATATGCATAAATTTAACAAAGCACATATTTACACGCTTTTACTAAAATATTTTAACAACATTTTACGAATGTTATTTCAGTGATTACCCCTAAGAGAATATAGTTTGAAAAATATTACTACAACCTTTGAGAAATATTTTTTTTACTATTAAAGTTTTGTAAATTTGAATAATAATCATTTTCGACAATTGTCTTTGTGTCATTCGGTCAACCGATACCGTATCATTCTATATTGCTATAACTGCTTATGTTATGTCTACAAGGATATCTCTACTACATTGTTGTATGAAACGTATTCACAAAATTCGCAGTAAATAATTCTAGTGCAATACATGATAATAAAAAAAATATTGATGACGGCATTGTTGATAAGGAGGATGGGTTGTAAAAAGATAAATATAGAAAGTTGTTAATATTATTTTAATATGTTTTATCAGCTGTAAAAATTTTAAATATCACGAGAGTTCGACTTTCATTATAGAGTACTATAGAAAGCTATTAAAAATAAATATTTATAAAAAATTTTTGCACATATTAAATTCGATTTATTTCATGTATTTCTTATTCAACTGGGACTTTAAAATATTCGAATAATAGTAATTAGTTTAGCTAATGCTATACATCAATATCTGTTTGTGCAAGTTAATCTTCAAAAGAAAAAAAAATCCTTTCTGAAATTATGTTTATTAAATATTTTGATCTGTCTTAGAAACTGTCTACAAAATTTTCTAAGGAGTTCTGGTAGGAAATATGTCAGAATCTTAAAATTAAACAATTTAGAGAGCTATTAGTGAAATACTTATAATTAACTCCATTAACTCTTAGTCCTGTAAAAGTCAATAAATTTTTGTTATCTTTTATTTATATACATGTTAATTCTATTAATCCAAAATAGATTAATATAAAGAGTTCTAAATATGTCTTATTAATTATACACACATCTGTTTTTTTACAAATTCTTAGTTAATTCTTTAATTTTCTTTCAATTTATTCTGTGAAAAATTCAAAATCGTCGCGCCATATAAGATCTAGAAAAACGCAAGTCGATGACCCAAAAATTACAATTACTAAACAAGTTTGCAGAAACTACAAGAAAATCTCGATCATTTGTGCATGAAAATCAGCTCGTTCTACTTCCACGAAACATGTGCGAATCCTGAATACGAAATTTACAATAACA
Source organism: Eupelmus urozonus (assembly GCA_900480035.1). Lineage (NCBI taxonomy): Eukaryota > Metazoa > Arthropoda > Insecta > Hymenoptera > Eupelmidae > Eupelmus > Eupelmus urozonus. The sequence goes on along the minus strand of UELX01003307.1, from coordinate 10,884 downwards.
CTTATACCTCTCCTCTTGTATGTCTTATACAATACAATTTCCAGTTCGTATTGGTTTATAATTGTCTTTATTTTGTCACAATTTTCATTTTTATCAACTTATGTAAAATGTGCAGGCTACAATTTAAATGCATCTTCACTAGTCAAAACACAATTTCTGACGCGATGAACTCGTGAAAGTTTGAAAATGATATAATGTACGTATTTTAGAAATTCTTGAGAAGGTCGTGGTTATGAGATAAAATCTTAACTATTTAGATACTTATTACTAAAAGTCATCAAAAGAGCATCGAGATTAGTAGCAAGTGTCAAGTGTTTTTTATGCGTTATAAAAGAATGTCTAACGATTAGTAATTAAAAGTTTATTAAGCTCACTTAAATTTAGAAATCAAATTTTTGAAGTAAAGTAAACATAAAATAATTGTGGATTATTGAGGACCTATAATGTCTTATAATATTATTTAATATATTTTATTAAAAAATTTCCTAATTATTATAGGTAAATTTAAAAGAGACAATCAATGCATCTTATGGCAATCAAACGAAAAAACTTGTGAATTCTGAATTAAACTATAGATTTATACGTATATTTAAAATAAAATATATATTTTATTAAAAAAAAAAAATTATTCATTAAAAAATCAACTTCAACTTTTTATCCAAACAATTTGATTCTAATGCCCTACTTTTTAAACTATTAAATAATTCAATCGGATCATATGAGTTTTTGCATGTTTACTAATTACTGATGTGTCAAAAACATAATCAAATATTTGATAAAACTTTCTACTTTTTTGTTACACGTATCGAAATAACCGTTAATTTAAACTGATACCTTATGTAAGCAGACCAAACGTCATTATTACTTATTATTATCACTCGATATCTACACGCAGCTCTGATTCATAAGGATCAATGAATACATTGTAAAAGTGTATTGAATTGTTATCGTGATAAATCTGCATTTATGTTCATTAAAAATTAAGTGAATTTGATGAGAAAATAATGTAGAGATAAGATACAAAAATAACGTTGTTAATTTATGATATACGAAATTCAACGATTGAGGAACAAAGTTATTTTTGTGATACTTGCATCTTTACGACGTCGGGCACACGTCACGATTTCCGCATTTCCGCAGTCATTTACTTTTAGACTCACTAATGTTATTTATAATTTTTCTAAAATTATTTTTTCCACTATGTAAAAACTAATGTTTAACATTAACAAGATATGAAGGGCTTTATGCTAACACAAGACAAGTCCGTTTTGAATAACTATTTTTTTTCATCGATAAATCGACTATGTTTCTGAAATTTCGAAATTGTAGACTTACTATTAGTTATCTTTGGATTATGTTCTGACCAAAGACTATCTATTTAAATATATATTGATCTTCGAAAATAAATGTTACTTAGCTACACTATTGCATTTTTTTAAAACATGCAAAAATGGACTTAATCACTTTGTGCTCTGAACCCACCCATATATTAAAATCTTTCAACCTGATTTATAAGAGGATATAAACAGTTTGATTTGCTGGTGAATCAGTCGCATTTTAAATCTAATCGAAAGTTTCTTTAAAGTTTCAAAAAAATTCAATCATACTGACAGTTCATTCGCTTAGATCATGAGCGTAACACTTCTTTAATGTTTTGAGCGAGTTCAACAGAATTGATCCTAATAAATCACTAATGTTGACGATCAAAGATTTAAAAATTTTTTTATATTGCATCTTTCACCAAACTGCATAATAGTTTACATTAGTTACATTTCTTTTTAATGTACCGTCGAGAACTAGTTCTCGACAGTTTATTTAATAATCTGTATCTTAATAAAACTAACATTTTGATTTTCAATTCCTTATTCTGAAAACTCCAATATCCACTCTAAATACCAATTCACTTAGCAACACACCAAACCAAACAAAACAAAAATCTATCGTATTGAAAAAAGAAACAGAAAAAAAACCTCACCCGACAATTAGCAATCTCATTACAAAGCTGATATTACGTAAAGCTAAAAATTTCGCTATAATCTAGCTTTGGCTATGCGTCATCGATCAATTTCCTTATAAAAGTCACGAGCGCGCCGATCGCACCTCAGCTTTAGTGTGTTTACCCGCGACATTATATGTAATTTCAAAACGCAAATTGTGGAAAGATATGCATGAGAGCGTTTTTTCGTGTTTGTTTTTACGAAAAAATGGATTCTGTTTGCTTAAGTGCGCGATAACGTCAAATTGCCGAAAATTATTAGCCAGATCGGCCACTCAATTGCGGCGTTTCGTCGTTTTTTTTCGCCACGGGCTTACGAAAAATCGCTTACTTGTTGTTTGCTCGGCTCGGTGTTTGATGACTTCTGGTTTAACATTGATCAAACGAAGGTAGACAAAAGGACCATTATTTGGAAATCATCAGAGTGGAAAGTTAAGATGTTATGCAGAAAGCAATGAAAGGTTCAATTTGTATCTAATAGACGTTACGAAGCTAGCTAAATAACTTTGGAGATTCTAAGAAACTCTAATAAAGAAGCATTATTTTTAAGTACGTTCAGTACCCAAAGTTAGTGTGCAAAAATAATTATTTATTTACTAAGAAATTAATTTTTTAATTATTACGATTTCGTAGAGAATCGTAGGAATAATCATAGAACGAAAGAGTCCTTTCGGGGATCGTATTTGAAATTTATGTTTTTTCTCGATATTGTTGTAAATAAAGGAAGATAAAAATAAAGGAAAATGAAAATAAAGAAAACGGTCTTCTGCAACAGAAATGAGATATCTTTTTAAAATGTTTATAGTTTTTAATAATTGATGAGTTTGCTTTATCAATCGAATGACAAATACGTGTAAAAACGAAATAAATGAAATATCATGGTAAAACCCACCATCTCCGTCATTAGAAGTTCAATTTCATTCTTTTTTTCCTTAACATATATCTCAACTTCTACTTTAGCCCCTCCCATTAAATCTAAAAATAAATGTACGTTAAAGCATCCTTTTCAACACGAAAATTAAATAAAAAATCACAAACTAATTAGAATTACCCAGAAACGTCAAGCACAAAAATCCCCCACCAAACCAAATCTTGAAACTTCTCACTCGAAGCGCCGCCTTGTAAGCCCCCCTACTAATCCCCATCATCATCGCTTCTCCGAAAAATCCGGAAAATTCATATCTTCCTCGCGCTCGAAGCTACACGAAAAAGCCAGGCTACAGGCGCCAGGGTTTCTCAAGTGGCGCGTACTTCGTCAGTCTAATTAGCCGGCAGCGGCGCGGCCGATGGCCGTGTGCACTCCGCGACAGCTGTGCAAAGCCACGGAGAGAGAGAAACAGAAAGAGAAAGAGAAAAAGGAGGGAGAGAGGCCCCCCGATAAAAAGGAGACGATGCGCGGACGCGCGAGAGCTTACATGCGAGTCGCGTGCCGGCCGAGCTGGAATTCAAATCGCGGACCCGCGCTTTTTTTCTTTTATTTTCCTTTCACGAGGAAAACGGTTTTTCCATCCGCGAGTGCCCATCGGAGGAGACTGAAGAAACACAGAGATAGGTACGAGCGTGCGAGGATTGAGTGTGTGCTGGATGAGAGAGAGAGAGAGAGGGTTGGGTTTTTGGATTTTTCAGGGAGGTTTGAGGGAGGATTGGGATTGTTGGGTAGTTCGTGAGTGGTGTGTGTGTGTGGGTTTTTTTTTTAATGGGCTTGTTTTTTGAGAGGCTGGCTGGAGTTTAGCGGCGATTCAGTGTGCTAACGATAAGTTGCTGTAATTATGCATTTATCGGAGAGTTACAATCTTAATTGCCGGCGTTCCTTTGAGAAGGAAGCGCGTGATTCTTCGTCTGGTCTATGTGAATTTCTCGGCGGTACTTGATATTCGGTGTGGAAATTACGTAGTGGCAAATTTTTTAATAGTTTAGTGGATTTATTCAACTTTGAATTATAGCGCGTGAAGAAACGTTTAAATTTGTATTTTTTATCTCGAGAGTGCTTTAATGAAATTGGTTGTGATGTTTTGAACATTTAATTGCAATAATTACTCGCAGCGAAGAAATTTTAAGAGAGTATAATTTAATTTAATAGACTTTTAGTGCTGTAGACTTTTCCATTTGAAGGATATGAGCAATCGCATTTTTCAGAATTCAAACACAGTGTATTTGAGACCGACGTTTTAGAAACACGCAGTTCTCGAATGGTCGACTCGAAATATCTTTGATACACGAAAAATCATTATCATTCATTTCAATTGCAATCAAGTGACTAAGAATTATTTTCATTAAAAAAGATTTATTGTGACAAACATGTAGTTTAATAAGTTTTAATTTTCTTTAATACTGACGAATAAAATGTTTATTCTATCATTAATTAAAATTCTCAAATTACGTATTCGTTTTAATTTCAATTAAAATCATATTTTATAAAAGTTTGATATCATTTAATTTAATAATTGTCTGTTATTTAAAATACATCAAATAAGTAAAATTAAATAACTAAATAATTAAATTATTATTATTTAAAATATTATTTAAATTAATTTCAACTTTACCAAGTAGTTTATTATAAATAATAATGACGTATTAATTTTATTATTATTAAAATCTATTTTCTTTTCTGTGCACGTAGGTGTGTATTTAAAGAATTATGAAAGAATTATACATGTGACTTTTATGTGACTACGTTAAATTATTAAACTTTTCTTTATGAATCATTGTCGTAGTTAATAAAAAAAGTCATTGAGCGATGTTGCTACGGCTGTTCTTTTTATTTACAATGTATGCAATTTTTTTAGACCTTTATTTTTACATATGTATAACATAAATTTTAAATGTACTTATTATTATAATTTTATAAATAATTAATAAAAGAATATAAAACAATATTATAATTCGAATTGTAATAAAATATACTATGAATTTAAATAATAAAAAATTTATAAATTTTAATTCGAAAATCTAGAAAAGAAATAATTTTATGTTTCCTTCTTTAATATGCATACTTATTTAGATATAAATCATTATCTAATAAATTTATTTAAGAATTATATATTCTTTATAAACATACCTGCTATTTACAATAAAAAACAAAAATATTATTAATCTATTAATATTGAAAAATTATTTATAATAATTTCAATTTTGCGTAACATCTCTATTAACTTTCGTGAAAAAATACTTCTCACTTTTAAGTAAAAAGGACATTGTCACAGCGTATAGATCTCAATTATTTGCTCATGTTTTCGGCTCCAACTGAAAATATAAAACTTTTCATTCGTTGCAGACGAACGTAGCAGTGCCAGCATCACGCGATCCAGATGTCTTTTTGCTAGCTTATCGCCACCTGAAATCGTATCCGCTTGTTCGAGCTGCGATTTTCCAAAAAAAAAAAAGAAAACAAGAAAATAATAGCTACGGTCGATGACAACGTCGTCATCGAGCGCTCGACGGCTGGCCCGTCGACGCTTTGAATTGAACGACTGATCGGTAGCTTGCTGACGTTTTTTTAACTACTGGAGTAGAGGATTTTTTTTACACCCGGATTGAGATTTTTTGACTGCAAGTAAGTAGAAAAGTGTTATTTTCTGTATATTGATAATATTGTGAGGAAAGAGTTTGATGTGTTATAACTCTTACGTTTTTTGTTTTATATATTATAACTATTATACTGTAGCGTGTATTTAATCTGAAATAATTCTTGTTTTTTAATAATTTTCGTCTTGATGTTTTACTGCAGTATACTCGAATTCAGAGAAAACGAATTAAAATAGCTTATTCATCACGGTTCTAAATGCAAATATAATCGCGACTATAATTTTAAGATATATAATTCTTTTCTCTTATTGTAAGCTAATAAAACGAAAGAGTTACGATACTCAATACATTTTCTATTTTTATTATTCTACTATTTAATTCTACGACGTCTGCCGTATTATCTGTTATGCCGATAACTTCCAGACAAAACTAGATTTATTCTACTAGCATTTTTTATGATAAATCGAGAAATCAACAGTTTTAAACTTAAAGTTTAACCTAAATTGAAGAAATCAAGTTCAATTATCAACAAACAAATGCAATTAAATATTTACAAGTAAATAATTCTCTATTTCCAACAAAATAGATTTGAGTACTTATCTTAAGAAGTTATAGTATTGTATAAAATATACTTTCTGCGATTAAAGTAATATTCAAATCATACTGGTTTTTACAAGTTTTAAAAAATAATTTATAAATATATAGTGTTTACGTATTTATTTATCAAAATTTGTAGAAAAATTTTATAAATTATTATAAAATACATTAATTTAATAAAAAAGTTTTATGTTAAAATTTATCTTTATTATTATTATGTTATTTCATTTAATTCAGATAATTCAAAGTATTTAAGTAAAGAACTATTCTTTTCAAGTTTATAAATTATCAAATTATAATTTAAAACAAGGAAAAAATCGCCCGCATACACGGCAGTGTATCCTTAAATTCTGTGAACATTTAAAGACTTACCTTTAAATATAATATATATTCAAAATCACAGTTCGTGAAAATAGATGTTTAAAATGATTTACATTCACCTAACGCTCGTATAAACATCATTCACGGAAACAAAAGCGTAATTGCTACAAACCGATAAAAATCTAGCAGACACTATCGTCAACATCTATTGTATAAATATAATAATAGAGCTTAAAAAAAATTTCCATGATTTTCAGAAATGTATCTCGAGGAAATGGTGGCCCAGAAGGCCGTCGAGCAAACAGGTAATTACAATTAACCCTCTCCTCCCTCCACCCTTCCGCTGCTGGCACTATAAATAAATGCAGTTAATTAACGATATTAATTATTTATCAGGTTTTGGAAAATTCAACCTGAAAGTAACGGCGGTCTCAGCACTGATCTACTTAAACTGCGCGTTCTGTATAACGAGTGTCGGTTTCGTCGTTCCCACCGCAGCCTGTGATTTTCAGATGACGACCATCGACAAGGGACGCATCAATGCCGCTCCTATGCTGGGTACGAAATTTTTTATTTTATTTTTTGGTTAATTTAAAATCACCTAGATTGTTGTAGATGAATTTTATGTAATTCGAGGTTGTAGACTTTGTTGTTTTTTTCGCATAGTACCATTGCTCTATTTAGTAATTGAAAAATTTGAAGACGATTTTCTTTTTAGAGTTGCCTTTTTGCACCGCTTATCGGGTACTTTTGTCTGGGAAGTAACTACGAAATTTCTAGAAAAATTATAAAAATGAGTGATCAGTACAGGAAAATTGTAAAAATTAATTCTTTAAACAATTTGATTAAAGTGATTGAAAACTGCAGTACTATGAAAATATTACTTAGAAATTTCTCACCACGTTTAACTGCCAGAAATTTCATACTTATATGCAGGATTAAATTCTTACAAAATTTGTACTACTCTCTAAAAAATAAGGAGTAAATCCATGCCCAAATTTACTCCTTATAAAGAGTATTTATTTTTATTTATTCCTCATAAGGAGTAAATTTTGTGAATTAAAAAATTTACTCCTTATAAGGAGTAAATTTCATCAAATCAAGAATTTCTTAATTTCATAAAATTTAGTCTTTATTAGGAGCAAAAACTAAAATTTATTCCTTATGAAGTATCAATTTCAGAAATTTAAAATATTTACTCCTTATAAGGAGTAAAGTTTTTTGATTTGCCAAGATTTAATCCTTATAAGGGGTAAATTTTGTAATTTCACAAAATTCACTCCTTATAAGGAGTAAATTTAAAAATATTCTCTTTATAAGGAGTAAATTCGGGCATGGATTCACTCCTTATCTTTTAGAGAGCACAAAAAAAAAAAGAAAATAATTGATGAAGGCATAATTTTTTCAATTTTGTATGCTAATGACAAAAGTTGATATCGTTGTCAAAAATTTTACAGTTAATTTCCATCATATATATACCATTTATTGAGCATGGTCTTGTGTTATTGACATCAATTACTTTATAAGACTCATAATATACTTGAATTTTAAAAATTTATTTTAAAATAAAAAATAAAATATAAAATAGTTTAATATTAAAAGGCGCGGCACTGGTGCTACGTTAGTTAGAACGAAAAGTTAGTTATAGGAAAATTATTTATAATTCGTTAGAAATAAGAATTACAATTGTGATTACTAGATCGTATTTCATTTATCGTGATAATTGCTTAAGTGCAACGTATGCAAATACATAATTCATTTTAACTGAATAAATCACGGAAATGTTCAAGTGTGAATTTTATGGTACGTCTTTATTGCTCTTTCGAAAAATTAAAGTAAACGGAAGATTTTTTGCGTGCAAACATAAAGATGTTCCACGTTTTTCTTTCTTTGATTAATTAACTTTAATATACTGAAGATCATTTTGCAGCTCAATGCCGCGTTGACGTCATAAAATTTCCTTGAAGTATTTAACTGTTTTTGAAAAATCGATAGCAAATTTGCAGTAAGAAGATAAAATTTTGAAGTCGTCACTTATATTAATAGTTATTGCAAATCAACGTATTCGATATAAATATAAAATTAAATGTATAAATTAAAAAAGAAAAATATTTATAATTCAAAGTAATACAGTAATTTTATTAGAAGTGAGAAACTGAATAGATTATTTGAGAGATTTAATTATATGATGATCGTAAATGCTTTCAAGATTATCGATACAAAAATTACTGTTTTTGTAATTAATTTAAATGATTATTTATTGGGTAATAGTAATGTGATAATAACACTATTATATAAATGAACAAATTTTTTGCTATATTTATCTTAAAAACATAAGAAGACAACCTAATTACAAATCTAATATTTTAAAAGTATCTTCATGTTTTATTACATATATCAGTCAAATTAATAGTACGCACTATTTCGCATTGCATCTTTTAGGTATGGTTGTCGGCTCAGGTATCTGGGGTTATACGGCAGATCTGAAAGGCCGCAAACTGGCCCTCATGATTTCCCTGTTTATCCAATTTATTGTTGATGCATTGGCGTCCGTTGTGCCTTCTTACTGGGTTTTTGTGTTCCTCAAGTTCCTTAGCGGTATAGGGTAAGTGAATCGGTGACATATTCAATAGCGATTTTAAAGAAATTCGAAATTTTTAAATTCTCATATTCAAACTATATTTCACGCCTGTTTTCTAAGTTTTACAAGTATTTATATTTGCCAAATTTCACAAGTATTTATTAACAATAATATCGTTTTCAGAGTTACGGGACAATTGTCAATAGTTTTCACATACCTCGGGGAATTTCAACCAACTAGGTACAGGCATCAAATACTGTCGTGGATGGAACTTTCATGGGCAATCGGTGTCATAGCTGTAGCGCGTAAGTATTTTTAAATGGTTTTTACTTTATAGGCTTGAGTAGAAGCATAAAAAAATAGTTCAGCCTATGAAGCAAAATTGAAGTGACACTAGAAAACATATAAAAAGCCTGTAGTCGTAGAGTCATAACTATTTACTACAGTATAACGATTGAGTTCAATAATAATGATTTACTCGATTCGCGTACTTGAGGATATTAAAGCCTTGCAGTTAACGATGATGGCCAGGAATACATTTTTTTCATCTAATTATTAATTCATAATATACAAATTTCATTGACTGCTGTTTTTTACTGGAAGAAAAAAATGACAATCGGATTTTTTCAAAATTTATAATTGGATGTGCGAAATTGCCTTGTTACTTATTAGTGGCTACTGTGAGGCTTCAACATATCTTTGATACCAAAAGTGTAGATAATCATATTTTTAGATAATAAGAATAGGATAAAACAGAAAAATATATTCAAAAACACAATACTTGGAACATATAAACATAAATTAGGAGTGTATCAATTCTTAAATCAACGAGTTGCTTCTGAAGATTTTTGAACTTGTTAAATAAAGTAACAAAACAAAAAATATTAGAATAACATCAACCTCCATAAAGACAGTAAACATTTTGAAAAAAATATTAAAAAAGTAGAAATTATTATAAGTTTCCTTATAATTATTGCCAAATAATTCAATGTCACAGAAATCCACAATTTTTCATATTTCTTGATATCTATAGTAACTAATGGAGTAAAAAACAAAATCATGAACTCACATACTTAATATATATATAGTCTTATAATCTTATAGTATACTTTTTACCTATCGACTTTGACAACTAAAAAAATCTTTAAATTTCAGTCTTTGCTTGGGTAGTCATTCCCCAGCCCTTCCAGTACAAGACGCCTAACTTTTTCTTCAGTTCGTGGAATCTGTTCGTGCTAGCTACGGCTGCACCTGCTCTCATCGTATTTATCTGGCTGAGCACGCTGCCGGAAACACCCAAGTACCTTGCGGAAAATGGTCAGCGGGATCAATTACTTAAGGTTCTTACGAGGATGTTCGTCGAGAATACCGGCCAGACCGCTGAGCAGTTCAAAGTTTGTTAATATTTTTGTTTTTGTACAGGTTTTTTTAACGATCAATTCGTAAAATTAAAAAAGTATCGATAAAAATTGTTCTTGCATTCGGGTTTAGTGTATAATCTGAGTACAAGAATGGAAATATTATTATGCACGAAACTTTTTTTAAAAAATTGCGATTTAGATTCTGGTGCAAGAAGATGATTTTAGTCTCGATAAACGTTTGCTCCCGAGCGTAGTGAGGGCAACAATATCATTAACCCTCTCATTCCGGAATTATTTTCAAAAATTCCCATAGTTATTTTTAGGTTGTGTTTTATTTTATTGTAAAAACTTTTCAGTAACATAAAAAAACTGTTTTTTGGACGCTACAAAACAAATATACCGCATAATTTATTTTTTATTTAGGTATGGCTTGCATAGGAATTTCAGAAATACGCAATATTATTTCGGTTGCCATATGGCATCTATAGGAGCGAAAGGGTTAA
>UELX01003306.1:0-24332 GCA_900480035.1 Eupelmus urozonus | reverse complement strand
TTCCCTCCTCGAGTTTTGCGGAAATAATAGACCATTTCCAGCGCGTCTTTTCAGGGAAATAAGTGGCCATTATCGTTGAGGTGGGAATAAAACATTATATGCAACTCGGAAATAAAGTCGCGGATTATTCCCGAGGGTGAGTTTACTGCATAAGCGAAGCGAGGGTGTATATACTATTTGCAATGTACTATTTGATGCTCTGTGCATAAAAGCTCGATTTCGCGCACGCTTGAATAAAGAAGCATATTTTAAATCTCGCTTTTTGCACTTCATATTAAAAAATAAGGTTTGATACTTGTGCAAGGAGGTAATTTCAGCCTTGTGTGGCCTTTCACCCTATTTCGCTCGGGCGCAAACGTGCGTGCGAGGAAAATAGTACATTTCGATACAAGTGTGCGAAGTAAGCAATTCCTGCACGGGTGTAATTGGACAGAAACACCCTTGCAAAGATCACTTGCTTCACACACGTGTATCGAACTCTATTTTTTTAACGAAGTGCGCGAAACTCGCTGAAGTTAAAAATAAGATCAATAAGTACATGCTCGACGAGTGTGAAGTTTGACAATCACACCAATCGAACACGACAAGATGGAAACTGAGAAGTCAGCTCTTCTACACTCTAAGCTCAAAAGTGCGAAACCTGGAAGTAAAAAGTTTAAAACCTACATTTTAATCTTTATACAAGTTGAAAATATAACTTTTAATTCATAAAGTAATTTTTATTTACTAAATTTAGATTTAAATTTACTAAATTTAAATGTTAGTACAATCATTATAATATTTATATAGTTTAAATATCGTAATAACATTGTAACAATATTGAAAGAATATTCACAATATTGTTGTAATATTGAAAGAATATTAACCCAATGTTCATGCAATATTGAAAGAATATCAACACAATTCTGTTACAATATTGAAAGAATTTTAACTCAATATTGTTACAATATTGAAAGAATATTAACACAATATTGTTACAATATTGAAACAATACTGCTACAATACTGGCACACTGTTAGTACAATCAGTATAATATTTATATTCTTGCAATATATTGGAAGAATATTAACATAATATTCTTGCAATATTGAAAGGATATTGTCACGGATGGCGCGTAAGCAGAAAAATGCACGTGTCATCACGTTGACTATATGAGGACTACTCGAAAAGAAATGTGCACAGACATCGGTAGCTCATTCGGAAGAGCATCCATCGCGAGAATGGAAGGTACTGGGTTCAATTCCCAGCCGAATAAAGCCGTGCCCTTTTTTCGAGTCCTCCTCTCCTTTAATTTTCCATCGATTTATCGAATTTAAAGTTTTTACAATATTAACACAAACTTTTCGCAATATTAAAAAAATAATAACACATTGTTCATGCAATATTGAAACAATATTAATACAATATTGCTATAATATTTCGTCGGGTCAGCGCAATAAAGAGTCAATTCAGGAGCAAAGGCAAGAAAGTGTCGATTCAAAATAATAGGTAAGAAATAACACGTAATATTTTGAATCGGCACTTTTTTGACTTTGCTTTTGAATTGACTCTTTATTGCGCTGACCCGACGATTTCTACAATATTAACATGTTGATACCATATTAATACAGTATTTTTTATAATACCTGTGAAACATATTGTTATATTCTTCTATATAATATTGTTACAGTTATGTTGCTGTAATATGTATAAAATATTGCTGAGAAATAATTGATGCAATAATGGTACAATATTGATTTAGAACTACATTTACACCTAAAAGTTACTTTAAAGATTGAAACCTACATTTTAAACTTTTATAAAGATTAAAATATAGTTTTTAAACTTTTTACTTCCAGATTTCGCACCTTTGAGATTAGTGTGTATTATTCCGCGTGCGCGAAGAATGTCAATTTGCGCATGCGCGAATTTCGCGCACGCCGCGTGAGAAATACGTTCTTCTCGCACGCCATGCAAAAATCAACTACTTCACACATGCAAAACAAGCACAAGAAGGCGAGTTTTCGGCATTCCGAATACTCGATACTCCGTGCGCAAAGCTCGATTTCCCGCACGCTCGAACAAAAAAGCGTATACTGATATTTCGTTTTGTGCACGTCGTATCAAAAAATACGGTCCAATACATAAGCGAGAAAGTGTTTCTCACTTGTTTCGCTCGAGCGCAACCGCCCCTGCGAGGCTAAAATCGCTTTTTCGCACTAGTATCGCAATATACTATTTTTGCACTAGCATCGAGATTTATTATTCTCACACTTATATAAAAAAATTATAATTACAAAACTGTATAGTTTTATTAACTAAGAAAAATTGTTCAGTTCAAACGGGTTCCAGTAGTCATACTATTACCATCTATACAGATTACAGTTTTCGTAATAGTTACTTACGATACAAGTGCGGTAAAGTGATTTTGATTTCTCGTGGACGTTTACGCCTGAGCCACGCAAGGGTGAAAAGTTCACATAAAGTTAAAATCATTTTATTATCACCAATGTATCGTGCAGAAAGCTTGGTTTAGTCCACGCGTTTTCGAATGAGCGTGCGGAAAAACGATACTAGTGTAAGAAAGTGATTTTAGCATCGCGATGGCCTTTGTGTCCGAGCGAAGCTCATAAAAAGGCCTCGCGAGGTTAAAATAACCTTCTCGCTCAAGTGCCGAACGTTTATTTTGGTTCTGTTATGTCCTGCGATGTTCGAAGCGTCGGTTATAACAGTACTATGTGCGCAAAGCGAGATTTGGCATAAGGTTTTATATTCTAGCGTGTACAAAATCGAGCTTTGCGCAAGGAGTATAAAAAATAATATATTAGAATATGAGCAAATTCAAGACATAGTTGCCCTCTATAATGCTGATCTTTATCTGCAAAATTTTTATTTAACATTCTGAAACTTCTAAGAATAGAATTTAAACATTTTTTAATTATTCTATAAATTTGAATTTTTTTTTGTAATGTGTTTTGGCTTTTTTTTTGTTTTATATAGTCTATTTAAGTATAATATGCCTGTAAAAAAATAGTTTAATTTTAATCATTATAATTTCATGGACAAAATTTTGCATGATTTTTGATCGACTGAAGCTTTCAATTTGTGTAAGAGCTTAAATGGAATCTTATTTTTTGCACTTAAAACTGGCTTACGAAGACTCTACTACATGTCTCAACAAAGTTATAGTTATGGCGCATTAAAAAAAAAACGCCGATACCCTTGTTTCATATTTTAGTTCATCGAATCATTTTGCAAAGTTTCATCGAAATCTGTGACTCAAAGCTGGTATTCTCTCCTTGTAAGTAATAATAAGTCATCAGCACTGATACAGTAAAAGCCTTCTATTGTTCGTGTAGATTAAGAATAAGATGTGTGTAGGTAATCTTTTAAATAAAGATGTACAAAAAATCAATTTATTTTCAATCACCGAGTGTAAGATATGTTATGTCTTGAAAAATGAGACTACTAAACCCGTTGAAACTTTACGTTTCGCCTTTGAGATAAATTAAGAGATATAGATCAAACAATGATTTGAATCTGAAATAGATATATAAATTAAAAAACTAAACTAAAATTACTATTTGAAAAGAAAAATTATAAATGTGGTGATGAACAGTCTGCTCATTGTCACAGAGTGAATTGCACAAATATTCTTTTCAAATTATTATTTTATTTTTGAATTTCAATTTATACAATTTTTTGGAAAAGAATCTTTATCATCTACTACATATCGGAAAGTTTTCCTTTATTAATAAAGGCGGTTTATAGAAAGTTTAAACGAGATCAACCAATAGTGACCTTCAATATGAGATACAAATTGATTTTTCCAGGTTATTTTAAGGTCAATTCAAAATATCAACTTTTTCAAAAAGGTTAAGTTATAGTTCAATATAATTTAGCCCCTTAGAATTGTACAAGTTTTATATAGACCACATTTCGCTACTTATCTTGTCGGATTATTTACTTGGCAAGGATTACATTGATCAAAACAAAAGCTTATGGTTTAGTATGACAAACATATAGAACTACTGATTTAAACGAAAAAATTTTCTTTTCAATTCTAGCATTAAAAATAGTTTTCGCATTTAAAATTTTTAAAATGACTATACAAAAATCAATTAAAACTCAAGTTGAAAATCATTACTAAATAATTTCCATTAATTGCAACAATTTTTTACATTATCATTTATCCGTGTAGAGTTATTAACGTGGATAAATTAAAATATATATAAACTTTTTCAGAATTTCTTTAATATTAAATATGAAAGATTGAATGTGTTGGACTCCTAATATTAGTCATAATAGAAAGTCTAATATTATACTTTCTCTAATATCAATCGTTTTTTAAGTTTTCTTTGAAACTGTAAATTATTTGCATTAAATCTTAATATATATATTTACAAAAAATATATTATAATACATAAATATATAATATATTATATTCTAAATTTATGCAAATTAAATAAAGAGTAAAAAGTCAAATATTCAGTATTTTGACAGGTTCATTTTAACTTTATTACAAAAATTTGATGTAAGTCTACTATTATCGAAGTCCGTGTAGAAGAAAGATCAAATCATTAGACATCTACCTATTATTAGATTTATATTAAAATTTTCGTTTATAATTTTTAAAAAATGTAAAAATATAAGTAAAATTATAAAATTTTTTTCCATTATAAACATTATCTTTTATAACTGATAGATGAAACTTAAAAAGAAATTTAAGTGAATAGTTTCTTCTTCAAACAAATATTGCTCCACCTAACTTAAATTAAAATTTTTATGAGCTTAGTTATAAAATTAACAAATATGTAAAGTAATATTATCATTCCTTTTTTTTTTTCAGATACCGTCGTCCTTATACGGATCTGCAATGAGACGTGTTTATAGCGCGTATCCCGGAACAGGATCCGTTTACAGCATGGTAGCCATTTTCGCTAATCACTCTTCCGCTTATGTTCCGATCGTTTCATACGGCTGTGATATTTCTAAGGGGTCTACTTCGTGTTCTATTCTAAGTATGAAATTTTTTAATACTATAAAATAAAATTATTCAAATAAAAAATTTTTTTTTTATTAATACATTATCAAAATTTAAATAAAAGATTTTAACGTAATTATATAAATGAAATTTATTAATTTATTTATTTTTACTTTCAGCAACGTCATTTTCAAAAATTCTTTGTGCATTATCTTTCTTTATTGGACTTTTAATCACAATGCGTGGACAGTACTATTACAAAACATCAATGTTTCTTATAGGAATGTTTATTGGTAGTTATATTGGTTATATGATAGGTGAAGCCCTTAATCTCGATTTTACAGGTATAATAAAGTTATATTTAATTAAAAATTTAACATGGTTAATAATGAATAAAAATTATTAAAAGGATATTTTGTTGCAGGTATTAGCATTACAGCGATAGTATTTGGTGTGCTAACCAGTTTAATTTGGTTGATATTTTGGTTCACTCTGAGTAGCCCGATTCCATCTTTAATTCTTTCAGGCATGACTCTCGGATCATTCTTATTTTATATCTTCTACTTTACTATGCCAGGTACAGTATTAATGCTGCGAAAAGAAATTTTCATTTATATAAATAATATGCCAAAAAAATGAATCTTTCATTCCCTTGCGGAAATAGTCGAGCTTTGCTTCTACCCTCGTCTTTTTATACAGAAAAAAATGGAAGAGTGCGAGAGTAAGAGAGATAGGCAGAGGGTGAGGAGAGAAAGCTGGAACGACTGTTGCAAATTATAGGAAAATAATGAAAGCCAGCTTAAAATGCGGCAATCCGTGGGGGAGAGAGAGAGAGAACGGTAACCTTCGCGTAACCCCGAAGTTAGTATCCGAGTTTGGCGAAGGGATGAAACTCTCGCATATAGTCGGTATGGTCTCCCCCCGTAGCTTCTATCAATGTTGTTCGCTCATGTGGAAACTTCGCTCGCCGAATCCCCCGCGTGCCTCTCCCGCCTTTCTCACCATAACGTCGCTCTGCTCTGTCTCTGTCTCTCCCTCGTTTCGTGGCCACCCTCGCGCCGAGCAAAACTCCACTTTCATCCCCCTCTGAATATGCGTATGTATGTGGCGAGGAGGTTACCATTTGAGAAAGAAGGCACAGAGTCCCATGAAACGTTCTCGTAACCAGCTCGCACAAGATTCGCATTTACCTAATTGTGTCCCCATATTTATTTAGCGAGGAACCTATTTAGATTACACGCTCAAAATGAGAGATTGCGTATTGGGTAAAATGTGATCAATCTGTTATGCCTTCAATCTCCCTTATTTTTCTTTCTATTTGGCAATAGTTTTTATTAGGATTATCCTTAAAAAAATATTTTTAACGTTGTTATTTAATTCATTGTAAGATACATTGTTTCTGGAAATTTTCATTTTCTATAGTACAGATCAAAATAATTTCTGTTTTAGCTGGGTTACTGTATCTTGAAGTCAATGCTTACTACTGGTTGATTTTTGTAACATTCATCGTAATTACTGTACTAGTATTCACTGTCATCCCACTCGCTGGCAATATTTTATGCTTTACGGGACTTGGTGCTTATGTTACAATACTAGCTATTGACTACTACAGTGGATCGAACTTAAAGTACGTAATAATTAATAGTATAAGGCGTACTACCGTCTCTAATTTCAACGTTGCTGTTATCCAGCCACCCTATCAAGATAAAGGTAAAAATTTCAAATTTTAAAATATTTGATAAAACGTTATGTTTTGATCATAAAATTAAAGAAAAAATCTTAATATTTAAGATATAATGCTCACCGTTTTTTGGGTCTTCCTCGTGATTCTTGGACTTTACAAGCAATGCGCTACTAATTGGAATCGAGCACCTTTTCCGCCGTCAACACCGAACTTAGTAAGAGATACTGATCAAACACCGCTGTTGGGTGGCCCAAGATATCGTAACAGATATACATCATTTAATAGTCATCGTTATCGTCGTGACAGTTTGTTTGACTCATGATAAGTTCAAAAATACATACTTATTTTTAGGTACTGTCCATAAAAGAGGATAGTTTTCCTCTAGTACGGGTGATATTTTTTACATCAATTAGCACATTTAATCCTCAGATACGTAAAAGATTATTTGCCTTATATAATGAATTTGCAGTATAGCTATTAATTTATAAAATGAACAAATTAGTTTTTAATCTACTGCAAAAGCACTTTTTTAAGGTAAAATTCAAACTATTATCAATTATAATATACGCTTAAGTTCGTATCTAAGGAATAAATAAAACTTAGTTAAGTTTTGAGAGTGCCTATAAAATAATTATAAATGAAAGTATTTTTATAGCGTTTTAGTTGTTATAATGTTTTGATAAGTCTGATTACTTATTAAATATGTTCTTAATGCCTACATTAGTTAGTAATTTAATAATACAAATTGTGTTAAATATTTCCATTTATAATTATGTGTTTAAAATGTAAAACAAAAAATATGTATGATAATATTACATGACTTTGTTTTTTAAAATATAATTTGTGTAAAAAAGTTTTGGAAGAAAAACTATTTCATATTATATAGAAAATGCTTAATTTTTGCACAAAGATAGAATTAAGTGTTTTATGTACATTATACTAATAAAATTTATAATATTTTTCTCAAAAAGCGTGATATAACAGTATAATAATTTCATAAATAAATAAAAATGTACGTCTCAAAATTCTAAATCAGATATTGATAAAAAATAAAAATGTTGTTTATATGATAAAAAAAAAAATTTTTTGGTTGTGGTCAATGGCAAATTGAAAAAAAAACTCATCTTTATTATCTGTGAGAAAATTCCAATAACGTTTATTTCAATCCCAATTTTCGCCTTCTCATTCAACTTAGCGTAGGTTATTACAATGATTTTGCAATTTGCCGAACATGTGCACGCACACATAAACACGCACGCACGCACACTTGTTTTATTTTATTTTTTCCTCATTTTTGTTTATTCATGAAGTGTGATCGCCGTCATTTAAAATGAAATAACATTTATTGAATCGAGACAATTGTGACACCTAACAATTGGTTTTTTTTTGCTTTTCCTCTAATGACTACTACTTACAATCTTAAGAGGTAATCACAGCAACAATATTATTCTCATTATTCACAACACTTACATTGGATTACTGCCGCGATATAATTATATGTATATTTATATATATATATATTATATTCTCGTAAATCAGTTTTGCTTATACTTGTACATGATGGGTATCGTTTTTTTTTTAATCGCTATTACAGACATATGACGGGGGGTATCAGAACGTCGCATCGTTGAACGTCCAGCTTAGCGTGACATATATGATAATCGCGCAATTAAACAAATGTTACTACGCTGCATCGAATAAGTACATGACTGACATTGTATACTATGTACAAAACATTTATGTATAAAAGCGCAATTCAGAAATAAAATAAAGTTTGTAATATATAAAGTTGTACTCCATTTCAAGAAAAAATTTAACATAACAAAGTCCGAATGGCACAGAAAAATCTTAAGCACATAAAAAGAAAAACGATTTCTTTACTTTTGTTTCTTCTAAATTCGCTAACGTCTGTATGTACAGCATATAAATATTTCGATCGTTTACTTTCACCAACGAAATTGCATTTTGCTACTTGAAGGATGTTACTTTTATAAAAAAAAAATCGTGCTACTACAAAGAAGTCACGATCGAAAAATAAAAACATGCGTTTGGCTCAAATAGCGAGAAAGTATAAAATATCAAATAAAACTAAAGACTTCTCCAAGTCAACAAAAGTAAACAGAATTAACTTGAAATAACTGATCTCTACAAAAAAAAAACCTCCCTTTTTCTCTTCAAGCCACAAAACGCAACGAGCGTCAGCAGTCAAAAGCGTCTTTGCTGCTAAAAATCGCATTCCTACTTATATAAATACACAGGAGAGAAATCGAAGAATAAGCGGCGCGCGCCCGCGAATCTAGGCGCGAATTATAATTTACATAATGAGTGCGGCCTCGCCAAACTCGCTCGGCCTTTCCTAATTATCACGCTCAACGAGACGTGCCCGAACGGCAAGCGCACCGTAACAGGCTTTAAACTATATGCGTATGTACGTGGGTATACGTCTTCAACCCCACGCCGGAATTCGCCCTCTTTAACGCTGGTATATACGTAAACGCTCCGGGATATTCCGAGCGATTGTTTATTTATTTCTTTCTCACTAATGTATTTCGTCCGCTCTTCTTTCGAGAGTGAAGACTAAAACCTGTCCACTCCGCCTCGAATATTTGCTCTGGTTTTTAAATGTTTTTATGTGCTCGCGATCAGACTTAACTGTTATACTCTATGCGTCTGTTAAAACTTTGTTTATTTTACATGCTTACTCTATTATGTGTGTGTACGACTTTTAAGATTTTTCTCCGGGATCGATCGATTATTATAACACTCGAGAGCTTTTGTTACCTTACTGAAGATGCGGTCGTAGCTGGCCGGATCTTGGGTATGCAATCGTTACTGTCGCTTGGAAATAAAAAGCATTTCATTGTGCTGCGGTATGCGCGAACTGCGGGCTCTTCAGACCGAGTATAGCGATATCGAGGAAAAAGCGTGTGTACGGTATACATATGTAACAAAGAATATCGTTTACGCTCCGCGGCTTTACAGGCCTGCAGAGGGATAGGGGTGAGCTTTGCGTTTACACGGGCGTTACGTTACTTTTTTTTTTTATTATTTTTTTATTCCTTTATATCGATAAACACAAAGATATTGTTCGTGGTTACTTATTGGCTGTGATAAAACGACGAATTACCTGTTTATGGTTATTATTATTCTCATCATCCTACATTTATTACAATGACTGCTTTTACGGATTAATCTTGGATATTACAGTGTGAATAACAGCGGTTAAATCTTCGACTGTCTGCGAGAACACGAAATTGTTGCTTGCCTTCTTTCGGTCGAATATTCCGAAATAATTGTCGATTTTATTATACGAGATTATTAGTTCGGAATATTAATTGTGTTTTTCTTTGAGAGGTGTAATTGATTATTTCATCGTTAACGTTGTGCATAATATAAATAATTGTATTATGTTTTTTTTATGATAGATTTATTCGTTTTTTTTTTTTAACCGAAATGACGGCGTACAGTAAACATGTAAATAAAATAAAATTTTTCGATTTACTTTATTCCAAAAGGCCCCTTTAAAATAGATTGCACTTTACTCTGATCTTCCGATTTGAAAAATCAAACTTTAGTCAAATTCATTGAAGAATATTTTATCGCGCGCCGAAGAAACTTTCTGCTAAAGAACCGTGCAATTGTAAAATTATTAACAAAAGTGTAAAATATTACAAGAATCACAGTGTCAAAAATCAAAGTCCACAGTTTTTCTCAAGCAAGAAGTGAATTTTTTCTAATTGCACAGCCCCAGCCAGAAGCTACAGAACGTTCAGAAATGTAAGCTCAGAGCGTTAATCTCCTTCAGCATATTAATCGACGAAGTGCGTTACATCAGTGCGCTCGCACTTGGGGCTGGCGCACCGCTGCGATTCGAGTATAGCAAAACGCTTCGTTTATACATAATAACGTAATCCTGTCTCTCGTGGACTGCGGGGGGCGTGCCTGCATGCGTGTGTATGTGTCTCTGTGTGTATGTGTGTACGCGTGGGTGTACGAGTGTTTTAGGAATAAACATCGAGTGCTACAGCGCGCTGGGCAAGAGTTTATCTTTCGGGATAAATGCCTACTGCATTTGTCGCTCTTTACTTTTAGTCTCTCTGCTTTCGTAATTTTTTTTAATATAATTCGTGTTAATTATATATAATTTTTCATATACTTTTGTATTATATACAGCGGGAACGCGTTATTCTTTTCTTTAGTCTCATCTAATATACAGCTACGGTCTAACGTGAGTATAACAAATGCTATTTTACACCGGTTACTCCGTCTCCCATTCTCTCTTTCTTTCTTTCAATCTCGCCAATCTCGCTCTCGCTTCTTTTCTCTCATTTGTACACAACAAAAAGCAGAAACGACGAGAGGCACCCTCGCAGGATTCTCTGTCGTCTTTTCTGCGCCTGGCCGATATAATCGACTTAATCGAGATCGATTATACGTATATATATCTACTCGGTATAATAGAACGCTTTTTAAACTCGTCTGTTTATTCACTTTTTTTTTACTGCCCAATGAAGCTTTTTTCTCTCTTTTTTTTTCTCTACGCACAAATATTGCGCTATGTATATAGGCGTATCGCAGCGCGTTGCGAGCGATACGTAATCTCGGAAAAGAGCACCGCATTGGCTTCGTGGCGTGCGTTCCGTTGCGTATACGAGGGGAGGATCGTGGCTTTTCGAATGGAGTACCTCGATGCGTTTTCCGTGCTTTGTTATTTTGATTATTAAACGTTTTATTAAATGTTAATTTTGAATTTTTTTTATTTTGTTTTATAATTTTTACTTGAGTTTCGTGATAAAATGTATGTGAAGTAAAACGTAATCAAGATCAATTAATTTTTTTGTATGAGAAGTGTCTGGTCTGAATAGGATAATAAGTCTAAATATGATTAATAATCATTTTCACGATTTACTTTAAACGAGTCAAGGATCATCAACATTGTATTTTTACGCGATTTAAAACGGCAAAGAACAAAAACTCTCTTACCCCAAAATCAACCCATCAGCACCAATTAAAAAAAAATTTCAATAAAAAACTAAAATTATACAACAACCAGCCGAGAACGTCACCTCCTTCACAGCCCAAAGCTCGCAACAAACCGTCTCAACATCTCACGCGCTTGCGTCTATAAATTCCGCCATGTCTTCGGTGTCGAGCGCGATGGCCGACGTAGAGAGTAGCGCCCGTAGAGAAAGGAAAAGAGCGCACGCGAAGAAAGCGGCACCCTCGCGTACATACATAACACACACAGAGGCCAAAGCCGTCCGCTGAGCGCCCCTCTGCGATCATAATACGCGGCGGCGCGCGTATACGGGAAAAGGCTTCGGCGTCCTCCCCCTCAATTACCATAACGCGCCTTCCATTTTCTTCTCGGCCCCCTATACTCGCGCGTGCGTTTACGTATGTATGTATGGATGTACGCGGGCGCGTAGACAGCTCGGCCCCATCGATCTTCGGGACGCGACGACGGAGCTCTGCGAGAATTGACGAGAGAATCGCGCGACTTGTCGACGCGTCGCTTTTCTTCATTTATCTTTCTTTATGCGAGGATGGCTTGGAGCTGGATGTGAGGATGCTGGGAGGGTTTTTTTTTAGGTTTCGATGGTGCGGGTTTTGGTGCAAGTTGGTGAGATTACCTGAGCTTTTTTCGGTAGATGTGGCGTTTTAGTTTGGCGAATTTTTATTGTTTATAATGTAGCTTTGATTAAAACGTAAATTTTAGGGTGGATGGAAAAAATTTGGCGTAAAATCGTCTAAAGATTAAAAAGATTAGATTAATTTGAAAGAAAATGTATTTTTGTTGTGATATTGTTTTATTGTAGTTGATATCAAGGCAATAGTTAAAGCAACTCAACATTGTAAATTTCATTTATTGAATAGTTTTACGTATAAACCTTGGTAGGTTAATTATTTAAGTATAGTATTTTATATTTGTACTTCTAAATGTTTAAAATAAAACATTTTTGTATATAATTTTTAAAAATTTTTACTTATAAATATCAAAATCATAAACATAACATGCAAATAATTAATAAATAAAAATAACAAAACTTGTATTTTTAAATAAAATGTGTTCTTTATTCGAAGGTCTTAACAAAGTAATTACGTGTGTTTTGTACATTAAAATACTTAAAAGTAACTAAAATTTTCGTGTATAATACAGTCAAAAAAATTTCCTACTTCAAGCACCAAATACGCTAGGACGAAAAAATAACAGTCACGATCTAAAACTCTTACGTTTATACATGCATTTACAGTTCTTGTACCTATATCAATAATTATAATTTTAAATTGCATACATTAAAAATTAAATATCTTTCAACGTCGTGAATCGAGTCTACCCCCGAAAAATTACATCTAGAAACCTATAACGATAAATGTTAAATATTTTTTGTTCGAATTTTTCACAATACTTCAAAAACATTGCTGCGTCATATAGAAATACCATGAAAACAATCGCACGGAAAACGCATCCGTGAATCGTTCGGTACTCCCATTCAAGCTACACAAGCGCCATCTACACCATCCGAATAAAAACCGCTGCGCAACGGAATGAGCAATGGCGAACGCGATCGGCCATTGAATTTAACGTTACAAGCCATATCCCGCAATGCAGCAGGCCAGAGCTCAGGAACGCGCGCTTTAATTTCGAACCCTGCCGCGTGATCCGGGGAGCCCGCTTGGGAGCCCTCATCACTCTTTCTCTCTCATCATCAAACAACCGCTCGCACAGCATCATCACACAAACATAACCTCAAAATCTCCGAGCAGACGAAGCAGCGCACTCGCTGGGAGCTCACTCACTAGTGTCCGAATTGTGAAGCGGCGTGGTGCTCTCGGGCGTGGAGTCCGGCTGGTGCGTCGTCGTGGAGCCGGAGGTGCTCGTGGCGGCCGGCTGGGCCGGGTGATGATGGGCGATCGGGGCGCTCGGGTGCTGGGCAATGCCGAGGCTGGCGAGGAGCTGGGGCCGCGCGGCCGCGGCTACGGCCGCTGCGGCTGCCAGGGCCGAGCTCGAGCTGCCCGAGGAGGTCGAGGGTGTAGGCGGCGGGCTCTCCTGGCTCCCAACGAGCAGGCTCGCGGGCGGGAACCCGAAGAGCTGGGATCACTGGAGCCGGGGCCAGTAGTTGCCCGCGAGGTCCGGGGTCTGGGAGGGAATCTGCACGGGCACTGAGACTCCCGCCGATATCACGCCTGGAACAGATAAGCAAACGGGCACCGTTTTTTTTTATTTTTATGCTGAGTTGTTGAGTTTTTCAATTTCATGCGGGTACTTGTACTTAATTTATGGGAGCTGTGCATGTTTTACAGTTGTATATTGAAAAAACATGGTTGTGATTACCTAGTATGTTACGGGAATTTATTGAAGTTAAAGTTTTTGGCTTTAAATTTTTGTTATATGCAATACTATACGTTTTTGTCCACACTGCGTGCGAGAAGTTTGGTTTTCCGCACGCACAGTCGGAAACGCGTGCTTTAATTTAATACTAGCTCGAGAAAGTGATTTCAGCCTGGGGTGGACGTTTGTGTGCAAAGGCCACACGAGGTTAAAATCACTTCATCACTCATGTATCGAACCATATTTTTCGACGACGTGCACAAAGCGAGATTTAGTATACGCTTTGCTGCTCGAGCGTACGCGAAATCGAGCTTTGCGCACCATGTATCATAAAATAAGCTATCCGCACGTCGTGTCAAAAAATGATGCACGATACATGGGTGATAAAGTGATTTTAACCTCGTTTAACTTTTCGCATTCACTTCGCTCATGCCAAACGTCTACACGAGGTTAAAACCACTTATCGCACTTGTGTCGTATATAACTATGAAATATATGTTTACACTAAAAGTAGTAATTTTAAAGTAGTAGATGAAACGAAAAAATTTGTAAGCTTTATCATTTCATTTCATGAATCTTTCTCAATGCAGTTAACATCTAAACTGAAAGCTTTTATTTAATTTCAACATTACCTTTTATCATCGATTTCATTTACATTCCACATATCGTTACTTTTCAAACATAATAAAAAAACCTCCATAAATATAGCCCAGTTTTTCATAATTTTAAAGCGTCAGACATGCAGGATCGATAATGTAATTCAGCCCGACCTTGGGCGCCACCGCTTTAATTCCAGCCCTCCTCATCTCGCTTTTCCTCTCTCTCTCTCTCTCTCTTTCTCTCTCGTCCCCTAAGCTCTCCTCTAGGGAGTGCGAACTCGTCTGCGGACTCGCTTGACGTACGAGCGAAAACTTTTTATCTCGCACGCACGCTCAAAGCATTTACTATATGGGATATAAACTCTTATTCGAGAAAGGCAGAAAGTGTATATAGACAGAGAGAAGGGAGGGGAGAGCAATCTTGTTTTTCGCCTTTGTTGCGCTCCGCCTGTGCGGTTAAACTCGTTCTTCCTTTTGTGCGGATGTAGCGACTGGTAGTCGATTCGCGCTCGGCTCGTCGCGCACACGTACTCGCACGCCCATGTAATCTATAACGCCGCGGCTAATGCAATAGCTCGCTGCGGCGGGCTCTGCATATCGATTAGAATTTTCCGGCTGTACCGGGGAAAAGTGAAATTCTCGAGATTCTTTTGTTCCTGGGTTATGCGTATAACTCTCTGATATTTTTGGCAATGCGGGAAAAATTCAACGAAAAAATTGAAACAAGCAGCCGGGAGTTCGATTCCGACGCTGCGAAATTCACGAGCGGCTGAAAAGTAATTAATCAACGGGACGCCCGATACTTTTTTTTCGAAAAATAAATTCCGGAATCAAATTATAAAAGTACGACAGGCGGGAGAAAAAAAAGCGAGAGGCAAGATCATACGCGCATTATTTGCGCGCGCGCGCGTAGCAAATCAAATAACATTTGATCAGGCGCGGGGGGCGGCCGCGAGCTTTGACGCGGGGCTCGCGCATTTCAAAATAATCCACTCGTCGTTTTTCCGGCGCTCCTCTTTCTGTTTTTCGAAAAATGCAATTTTAACAGCCCGTCCTCTCTGCGCTCGCGAACGCGAAAAAAAAAACACGCTGCAATAACGCTCGCGGACACGCTTTCCGCGTTTTATTAATGCAGAAGCGAAAAAAAAAAAACAAACGTCCGAATATTACACGGGACGCAGGCGCGTAAACGTAATAACGCATATAGAAAGCGAGGCGTATACGAGCCGGTACAATGAGCGTACGTGTGCGAGCGTGTATAGATATAGAAGAGGAGGCGTGTGCAGGTTTGCGTGCGAGCGAGGAAGAAAGACGTGCACACGCGCTCCCTCCCTCGTATTTCCTCCCCTTTGGGTTCGCACGTTATTGAGCGCTCGCCCAGCCGCGAGAGAGACCCAACCCATCGCTCTCTCTCTCTCTCTCTATCCTCCCTCCCAGAAGACAGAGACGGACGCAAGTGCGAGAAAGGGGGAGGCTAGATTCAATGCCGCGCGAGTAGAGGAGAGAGAAAGAGCCGAGGGAGATGTGTATATAGGAGAGCGGGAGGGGAACGAATCGGCTGCGGAGAAAAGAGAAAAGTGAAGACAGTAAAGATAGAGAAGCAGGGGGGCGGCGTTGAAAACGAGGCGCGCGCGGAGGAGCTATATACCGGCGGCGCGGACGAGAAGGGAAAAAGAGAGTGACGAAGGAAAAGGGAGAGAGGGAGAGAAAAAATGAAGCTGCGAGGAGGGTGAGAATCGAGAAAATGGAAAATTCAGGCAGCCGGTCGGGGGCAGTGTAGCAGCGGGAGCGGAGAGAAAACCGCCGAACATCCAGCTCTCTCTCTCTCTCTCTCTGCCCCCGCCGGCGCTTCTATCCCGCTCTCATTCTCATCGGCCACACCAGAGCTTCCTTCGATTCAGCCCACGGCGCCATGCGAGATTTGTTTTAAAATCCTTTTACAATTCAAGCTCTCTCTCTCTCTAGTTCCCCTCGCTCTCGGCTAGATTACGTGCGAAGAGACTGCACGGTAATCCTGCGCGCTTGTTTTTCGCCTTTTTACTTCTCTTTCTTCCTTTCTCCCGCTTTTTCTGCTTTCTTTAAATATATACGCGCTTTGCGCGCGCGATGCGCGTACACGGACGAGTCGAAAGTGGAAAGTGCTCTTTTAAGGCGGACCGTTTATTTTAGAGAGGATAGTTCTGAGTGTCGGAGAATGTCGGCGTGTTCGCGTAACGAACGGGAGAGCCGTTTTTGGAATTGATTTAAGATGGTTTCTGATGAGAGGGGGTTGTGGAAGGAGTGCTGTTTTGGGAAAGTTTATGCTTTTAGATGGTAATTTTTGATGGTTGAGAGCTTTCATTTGAAATTTTTGATAATTTGTTTGTTCTTTCAACGATTTTGAATTTTAATTGCCTTTAATTTCCTTTATTTTTTTTTTTATGTTATAATTGCAAGTACTTTTTCAAGCTAATCATAAATCAACTTTCAGTTTAATCTAATTTAACTTTCCCAACTCATTGTTAACAAAATTTTTTCCCAACACTACAGGCAACAAACCCCCCTCACATAATCACCTAATTACAAATCCCAAAATTTCCAACCAGCGCTCTCGCGCCCTTATCTCAATTTAGCACTTCTAACAGCGGCAACTTTATTTAAAAATCCTCCAAAACACACTTCTAGCTCTGCCGCTCGCGCAAAAGTTCCTGAATTTCGAATTCGCGCGTCATAGTTCATTCTCAGCGTTTCGCCTGCAACAACGCGAAAACGCGAGTTCGCCACTCCCGCCTCCCGGCAAACAATAAATAACGAGAGAGAAAGAGAGAGAGAAACGCAGAGTATATACACGCGGTTTGCGGGAATACACGAGGAAAACAAACTTCGGTATAAACCAGCTCGCGAGCCGCGCGGTGTTTATGCAAAAATATTGTCGAGAGCCAATCGACGAAAGAGCAGCTCGTTCCTTTTTTACACGCCGCCTCTCCGGTTCTTATCTTTCTCTCTTTTTTATTCCTTTACAAGCCGCGTTCCTTTCGTTCCTCGGCACCTGCTCCCTTCGGCATCGGCCTTTTTTCCCTCCTTAATAACGCTTATACATTCGCTCGGTTGTTTACAATTTTTTTGTCCCTCCCTCCCTGCCCTCTTTTGTTGCCGGCGCTCCCTTTTTTGCCCTCTTTGATTAATCTATTTACTCGCCTTTTCCTCTGCTTCCCTCTCACTCTATTTCCCCGGCATTCGAGAGCTCCGCTGAATTCCCGCGTATTTTCATCGCGCGCTCCTCCGCCCCCTCCTTTCTCCCTCCGCGCGGAGTTTATAATGACCCACCTGTTTTCACAGCGCGCGCGCGCGCGCCGTAAACTCAAATGTAAGCTCGCCGAGAGAGAAAGAGGAGCGAGTGTGTATAGAAGCGCGCCAAGAGGAACTAGGTGCGTTTTCGGTGATTTGAATTTCGCGCGCTGGAGGATAAAGAGCTCGGAGTGGAATAATTACGGGAATGAGTGAAAGGATTTGCGGGCTTCGCGCGGTTCATTTATTTCGACGCGGTGTTTTTTTTTTTTTTTTTAAGCATTGAGGCGAGGATTGTTTATGGGGTTTGAGAGACGGAGGGGTAAATGGAGGGATAAGGGGATGCTTTAGAGAAGGGTGGCTTTTATGAAGGCTTTTTTTTTATTCAAGGGCGATTATTTAATATTCTAGCAGCTGTGGCTCTTTTGTATAATGCTAGATAAATGTTGTTGCGTAAGTGGCGATTGCCGGGGCTTGTATTTTTAATGAATAACTGGGCGGTTTAAAGTCTATTGTTTTTTCAGAATACGTACAATTAGCATTTTCAGATGTTTGTTTGTTTTATATTTATGTTTGATAATAATAAATATTAATAAATTTACAGATTCTAAGCAAATCATTATTTCATTTAATAACATTAAGCTGTAATTTATATGGTATTGTTTATATAAATACACGCATTTAAATTAATTTTGCGTTTAAGAATATACAAAAATTCACACATTGAATGTGATCTGATGGGAGACTAAAACTGCTGCTAGAATAGCTCAATCAAACCCGCCAATTATAAATCAATCTTATCGTACTTTCGAGACTCTTGAAGCTATTTAAAAGAGGAAAAACGAATGTAGAAACATGAAAGAGAAAATCTCGATACTAGTACCCGCTTTGTACGAGCTGTCGGAACAAAGGCAAAGTACGATACTATGCAAATCTCGACATGACGCAATACTTGATAAAAAAAAACACGTTATTAACGTATATAACAAAATAATCTGGCACAAAATAATAATAACGTTAGTCCCTTGCAAACATGCTTATTAAATTCACTTGAAACCATAAAGTCACTAAATAAACTACCCAGCTAAAAAACAATACAGCAATTAATTTCCCAACATTCAGTTCCACCCTACACAGCCCATAAAAAGAGCGCAATAAAACCAAACCAAAGAAAAAAAAATGACTCGCAATAAAACTTACCAGTGGCCGTGGAGGTGGTCGGCTGGTACGGCGTGGCTCCCGGGCCAGCTGGCTGGCCGCCCGGCGTGCTGGGCGCGCTGGGCGCGTGGCTGCCCGTGGCCGAGGCGCCCGGCACGATGCCCCGGTGGGGCTGGGAGTGGGCCGCCGCCGCCGCGGCCGACTGGTGGGCCGCAGCTGCGTGCGAGTACGACTGGGTGAGCGAGTGCAGCGGCTCGTGGAACACGTAGGCTGGGTAGCCCTCGGCGCGCTGCTGCAGGCAGCTGCCCGCGCCCATCGACCCGCCCAGGCTCGACGACATCGAGCTGCAAGCAGAGAGGAAGAAAACGGGCCTGTTTAGTGGGGGGTGGTTTTGTTGTGGTGTTGGTGGTTTCGTTGTCGTGTTGGTAGTGTGATTTTTGCGGATTTGGTTTTAGATATATTTTTGAAAATTTATTGCATGGGTGTTTGATTGTGATTAGATTAAGGGATGTGACAAAGGATGTATTTGTAAAACTTTAAAGTTTGTAATCATATACGAGATGTAAGCTAATTTTATCGAATATAAAATTAGAATAGAAAGTTGTAAGGAAAAGTGGTGTAAGTAGAACAAATCCGGTTATGTCAGCCCGACGTGTTGCTCTTTTTTTCTCACTACAATACTACAAGTTAAATAAAGTGCTTAACGAATTTACTTTAACTTGATTATTTATATTGAAATTTACACTTTTTATTATAAATAATCTTTTTTTTATAATTTTTAATACGAATGAAAATACTGTATAGGCAAATATCATAAATACTAATAAAAATATTCAAAAATATATGCAATTTCAAATATGTAAACGGTTCAAGTATTAGATTTGCTCATATAATCTGTAAATATTAAATTAATTTTTTGATGCACTACCAGACCAGCATAATGGAAAATATTTTCCTCTGTTTTGAATTACTTTATAATGTAAAATTGTGTAATAATTTACACCTTGTAATATTATCGTACTTAATCGTTCTGAAATCGTTCTGAATAAAAAAAAATAAATAAAACAAATCTGATTTTTAAACATAATACTACCATAAAAAACTGTGTACAAAAAGACATCTCACATTTAAAAATGAATTCACCAAGAAAAAAGTCTCACCTGTAAGTGTCGGGCATCGTAGCGATGGGCTGGGGTATCGACGAGTACATGGCGTTGAAGCCGGCGTTCAGCGGTATCCTCGGCGTGGCCGGCGTCGCGGCCGGCGGCGCCGAGCCGGCCCCACCACCTCCAGCCCCGCTGCCTCCGCCACCGCCACCCCCGCCGCCTGAGCTCCCGCCGCCTACCACCTGATCCACCGCCGCCCTTCTTTGGTTGCGCAGCTTCTCCTCGCGGCGCCACTTGGCACGCCGATTACTGAACCACACCTGTGAAATCGAAAGGATCGAATCGTCGTCACGCGATTGCTTGATGCGTTGTAGGGTTGATAAGACTCATACTCTCACGCTCTCTTGCTCGGTTGCGCACGCAGTCATTCGGTTGGTTGATGCTCGGGTGGTTCGTTAAAAGTTTTTTGTTTTTTTTTTTGGATGGGATTTTATGATTTTGTAAATTAAAAAGGGATGCTGACGTGGCTTTTTGAATAAAACAAAAATGTTGTTGAGAGAAAAGTTTTTTGACCTGTTAACTTTATTATACATGAGTTTCGTTGAAATTGTAAAATATTCAAACAATTCTATAAATAATCGTGAAAAAATTGAATTTTTTTTATAACTTTTTTTTATACTTTTTAACAAGTTAACGTGAAATATAATTTTTCGGAATAATGCTGTTAAAAAGGTTACGACTTGATTAAAAAATATCACTGCAACAAAGGTGGCAGAAAGCCCTTGAAAACTTCAAAGCAAGTGACAGAAAGCACTTGACTTTGTACCGTGCTCTAACTTACATTTTTTCCGACTTTTTGAGTTACTTTTTGTGATACTACCATAGTTAGTATCAAGCTTTAAAACATTATAATAAAATGTACAAACAACGTTTTAAACGAAAAAAGCTATTATAACCGACTTTTAACTCTGCAGCACTCATTAAAACAACATTTACACCACTTCAACTATAACCTGCGTCAAAATTAAACAAAACACAAAGCCCGTCTCTACTAAACAAATTTTTCACATCCCTCGCATTTATCCCATCAAAAATCCCTTCATGAAATATTGAACTCCCGCAATTCTCCACATCCTTACAACCCTCCTTTCTCCATCCATTTCATTTTTCAAAATCCACGCCGCAGCTCAATTCTTCCAATCTACATTTTGTTTATCTCTTTTTATCGAACCACCCTCGCACCCCACGCACACATTTCCACTCTCTCCTCTCTCTCTCTCACGGTCGCCTTTTCCCCTCTCCGCGCTCCGAACTTCCGTCGCCTCCGGCAGCCCGAGCTTTGGTTCCGCTCTTTCTCTCAATTTTTTTCCCGCCCTCTTTCGCTCTCTATATCTCGCTTTTTTTTGTCGAGCGCGCGGACACACGGCTCGCTCGGGAATCTGTTAATTGCGATTGAGCAGTTGTCAGACGGGAAATTAAGTTAGTCCCGCTCGCTTTCGCCGGCCTCCTCTCTCCTTTCCTCGCTCTCCCTTTTATACAGTTTTGCCCGAGCTGTATGGTTGGCGCGCTTTTCCATTATCACTCGCGAGGAGAGCGGCCTTTGTCAGATTGCGTTGTGGAAGTGGGGGGTTTCGGATTTAAAATTGAAGCGAGGAGTAGCCGATTGATTCGTGACGGTTTGTGCAAATACTTTTGGCTGCTACGAGAGGATGTTGAAGATTATTTGAGAATGCGTTGTTAGTTGGTGCTTGGAAGTTGATTAGATTTAGTGGAATTTGAAAATTGTTTTACTGTTAAAATATAATATTTAAATTAAGAATAAATTTAACAAAGCATTACCCAAATTATTTACATACAATTACAATAATTTGTAAAAGTGAATGATAACATGCATTTTGTGCTCCGCACGCATGTTAAAACGCATTATTTATTGTTATTCCGCTTGTAAAAAGATTTGCCCACTCGGCGGCCAATCGTCCGAAAACTGTCAGGCCGTATTTACATTCGATTTAAATAAAACGTCATCGAAAAGTCACCCAGCACACCCCCGTACATTTCATCCGTCAAAAAATAACCAAAAAAAAAAAACAATATCGACAAAACCCCCGACAATTCCCAGCCGAAACAAAAAAATAAAGAAAAATCGGCTACATGATTTTCTCGCTCTTGCATTAATCGCCGATAAAAAGCCGACAAAGCGATAAAGCATCGCCAAACAGTCGACGCGCTCTCGATTGTTTCCAGAGCTTTACCGTCGCGGTTTTCGATCGATCCTCGCCGGCGATCGGATGCCCGCCGGTTTACAATCGTTTTGCACCCGGGCTGCAGTGCAAACGCGAGAAACGCGCGCGCGCTCGTCCCCCGGCGCTTTTGGCTCGCGCGCTCCTCGTTTGCAGAGCGAGCAAAGAGAGCCGGCAAATTGCGCGGCAGATGGCGGGACACGAGAGAGAGATAACTCGGGACTTTTTAGCTCGGGCTAACAAGTTTCGGGAGGCTTGTTTGCTTCGTTTTTCGGGGAGAGTTTTTGAAGAAAGGATGTTGGAGTTTTTGGGTTTGAAGGGGAGTTTAGGTTCTTGGGGGAATGGCGGGTTGGAAGTTTGAATGCGGGGGTTTTTTCGCGGAAGAGGAGGGAGTTTTGTATTATTCGCGGCGCTTTGAAATTAAAATGTTTTGCGATGCGCGCGGAGGAAAAAGTCGGGGCGCTCGCATTCATAATATATAAACTGTACTTCCCGGGGAGGAACGAATGCGGAGCGCGAATCTTTTCGTATTTACACGGCACGTTAATCCGAATAATAATTTATGATAATCCACGCTTTAAAAAAGAATGTATCCAGCCTAAAGAATTACAGCCCCGCGTAAAATTATGCAGAACAAAGAACAAATTACCGATCAGACATCGGGAACGATCGTTAAAAGAGAGAGAAAAAAAAGGAAGCTTAATCTCTTATCCTTGCGCAGCACGTAACGTTAGAATTCCAGCTCCTCCATTTATCTTTAGCCGGAGAGATACTCCGGGAGCTCTTCGGGGCCGGCCGACGTCTCTTCCGGGCACTCCGATCCATAAATCGATGCGCGCGGTGCGCGAGCTCACGGGGGGGTTTATTGCCCCTTTTTATATGCCCGAGCCAGTGTGTTTCCGCCCCATTAAGCGCGCAATGAAGGCGAGCGCGCCGGTGTTAAATCTCGCCCCCCGGAGCCTTCGATCACGGGCTCTCAAAATCTTTTGACGCGGACCCTGTGTCTTTCGCTGCGCGTCTGCCCTTTTTTTTCTATCGGCTTTCTAATGTTCTGGATGGGTAGTCTTTTGGTTTTGACATTAATTATGGTGCGGGGTTTAAAAATAGTGCGGTGAGCTGAAGCGCGGTGGGTAGTGCAGTAGTGAGTGCTTGGATGGATAAAGTACAGTGATGTAATTTTGTGTAGCAAGAATGATGAATTACGATACATTGTAAAATGTATCTTTGAAGAAATTACGATACAAGGTGATAGAGCTGCCGCAGACTGGAAATTCAACAAATCACCATACTTTACAGAGAATTTTATAAGACAGTAGAGTAAATTTTACAAGGCGGATGATAAATATTCTAGGAGTTTTAATAAAATTTCTTGTAAAGTATAGTATTTTTTAATTTTCTCAGTTTGAGGCAGCTTTATTTCCGGTATTGTAATTTCTTTTCAAAGACTCTTCTCACAAGTTTTTTGCACATACACAATCAAAATTAGAAATATTATACATTTTTCATATACACGTGATATTACAACATTTATAAAACATTTCTCTACCAACAAAGTAGTTAATCTTACGAAAATTTTTATTTATTTTTTGAAACAATAGATTTCCTTAATCCCCCATAACTCTCCTGCAACCGCTAAGCCCTCTCCGCGCAAGCCAGGCTCCGATATTTTTCATAAATTACCATAAACACACGTCCCTAATCTCGCACCGATACCCCATCAATCCCGGGCATAAATCCAGCCGAAACCAAACACGTGGCAGCCTCGAAACAGTTTAAAACTCGAATAAAAAAGGCGAAAAAAAACTCAGACACCCAGCGCCCCGAAAAAAGTATCATCTTACCGGCAGATCTCCTTCCCCCCATAAAAATCCGTCCATTTCATAAATAACATCGCGCTACGCGCCGCCCTTAAAATAAAAGCCCTCCTCGCGCATCAGAGAATCGCTCGGCCACAGCGGGGGGAGGGGAGGGGAGTGGTTAGG
>UELX01003305.1:0-24336 GCA_900480035.1 Eupelmus urozonus | reverse complement strand
TGCTAATTTCTTATCAGCTCATTTTAACATAAAAACATATACGAGGATTTCGTTAAAACTACACTTTTATGTGTAGGCTTTTGACATACGCATTTACTACATATTTTAATCAAATAACACAAGAATACAAGAAAATTTACTGTGTAAGTTGCATAACTTTTTTCAATAATTAAAATAAACTTTATATGTTTTAATGAATAAATTGGATACTTGTCATAGCTTAGGTTGTGCCTCGATCAAAATATTAGGTATTAAAATACGCTGGTGCCAAACATACTCGTGTAGAATGTTTTGAATTTTTTCAAATTTTGCCGTGGTGTTTGATGGACTATTACGGGGGTTAGGTCAGTCAGATAATCTAACTAATCTAACTACCATGATAGTCCATCAAACACCGCACAGCAAAATTTGAAAAAAATTCAAAACATTCCACACGTATATGTTCGGCTCGAGTGTACGTAATTTAAAGGTAATTATGAGGTCACATTTATTTCTTTGCTAGAAAAGAACATTTTTTTTCTAGTTATTACATTTTAATAATTTTTTTATTTAATAACGTAATAATTAAATAAACAACATCGTTTACTTTCATGTTCAAAAATGCTTAAATTATCTAAATAATTGTGATTCGTTTTTAGTATACAACGAATGTCAAAAACGAAATCTAAGAATAGATTATTTGTGTAATTAATTAAAATTATCTTATGAAAATACACATATTTTTGTATAAAATTTTTAATGATGAAAAACTAGCTAAAGATTTGGTTTTAAAATTTCTACTACGCACGAATAATATAATAACCTGTAAATAAATTGCAATATCTTTTTAAATTTTCGAAGTAAAAGATTTATTTAGAAAGTATTTATATAGTTCTTGATCTTAATGCACAAATTACAAACTATAGATGAATCCCAGACTAACCACCTTTTTCATAGCGTACCCAAACATAACTTTTATATTCAAAATAACATTAAAATCCTCCATACAAAACTCTCCGTACCCATGTTTTCACAAACATCACGCCCCGCTCAACAAGCTCTAAAAATCTACCTTTCGCACGCTCCCAGCACCACTAAAAAAAAAAACAGCACTAAAATTCACTCGCGCCCTGCTCTCCAAAGCAACAAAGATAAAAGCAACGAAGAACCGCAGCGAATCTTCTCTGCGACAATACCCCCGAACCAAGAAGAAGCCAGCTCGGTACACTCTAAAATTATGGGCGCGTTATTGTCAATTTTTTGCCGGCTCCTCTAGCGCGCCGGTAATTACACGGGCGTGCTACAACTCGAGAACACACGCATACGGCCGTTTGGCCAATTCCGCGCGCGATTTATGCCTCGCGTCCAAACAACTGCCGCCTGAAACAAGAGAAAAATCCTGGCGAGCGCAAAAAAAGCGAGGCATAAATTCCGACCCTCGTTGCCGCTTTCCGCCGATGAAACTCAACTTTCGCGCGCGCGCGCTACCCTTCGCGCCCCTTTCGTGACGCAAAAAACATGAGGAGTGCGCGAGAATTATTAGTTTCGTATAAGCGAGCGCTCGTGTGTGCCCGGGACTTTATTATGAGGCGCGAGCGGCGTCATGAATATGTTATATCTGTAGGCATACACGAGCCTGTGAATGGGGGCCTCTGGTGTTAATCGAGGAAACGCAAAAGCCATTAGTTGAGCGGAGAGTTTGCGAGAGTGTGAGTGGGTATGTGTTGGGTGTAAGAGAGTGGAAGCACCGCCCCTGTCGTTTTCGCAAACATTATAAACGCGAGCCGGCCCGGCGCGACAATTAGCGCGTGTAGAAGCTAGTAGGCGACTTTGCGAGGATGGACAATGGCCCAGGCTCTTGCGGATGTGCGAGCTTGGGATGGACGGGTCCATGGGATGAGATCTCGGGGTATA
This sequence comes from Eupelmus urozonus, assembly GCA_900480035.1. Lineage (NCBI taxonomy): Eukaryota > Metazoa > Arthropoda > Insecta > Hymenoptera > Eupelmidae > Eupelmus > Eupelmus urozonus. Next base: position 22,443 of record UELX01003305.1, on the reverse strand, counting down.
CTTGTTGAGGAGGCTGGCTGGCCTGCTGGTGAATGAATAAATTATCGTTGTGCTCAAGGTATGTCTATAATGAGGATTTTGAGGATTTATCAGTCTGAAAAATGTTTTTTGTTTTAGTTTATTAATGTGTAATTATATAATTATACTTTGTGCAAAAAGATTCTAAAATAATTTAATTATTTTTTAATAAGTTTATTCTATGATTCTAAAATAATCTAATTATTTAGTTTAAATTATTTATTATTCATAGAAATTTTCTGTATAGACATGTATGCGTAAAAACGTGTGTGTAATGTCTACACTGTTTTAAAAGGTATATAAATATAGAAAATAATTTGCCGAAAACTACAATAACCACAAAAATTAATCAAGATATTGCATAATCTGTAATAAAGACACTTGGCAACTTCTAAATCAAAAGCAAAATAAAAAATTTCCATAAAACAAGGTAACTTTAATACAATAATTCAAAAGCATCCCAATATATCACAGCCAACAAAAGACAATCCTTTCACCTAACTTTTACTCTCTCTCGCGCGCGCACCATTCAAAACTCACACGCCTGAACTGAGAAATTTCGCGAGTTTATCATTCCGCTCTGCGATAATCTTTAGCGAGTATCTTCATCTGCGCCGCGGCTTTGTCGTTGAGCGCGGATTGAACGAGACCATCGCGCGCTCGCTCGCCATTGTGCCCCTAATAATCCTTCGGCCGCGCTCAGATAAGAGCCGGTAAACGACTTATCTCAGCCGGTCGTTGCTTGTACGCTCATAAATTTCGACACGTGCCTCGTAGCGCTCGAGGAGCGTTTGTTTCTCCGCTCGACGGTGGATTGCTTCCGTAGTTGATTGGAGTGGAGTTGATGGTCTCTTTTACTTGGATATTTTTAGGTTTTGGTTTAGTGAGATTAGAAATATAATCTTCTGAAATTTATTTATAGGATGTTGATTATACGAGGCTGTAAACCTCAGGGCAGTATAGCAAGTTTTTAAGTTGAAAATCGAATTGGTTCCGTTACGTGACTCAAGAGTATATCCTTTTGAATGTTGTATAAAGATATCTCTTTAGCATTTGCAATTAAAAAGCAAATGTAGACATAAAATTTATATTATAGATTTAAAACATTGAATAAATCTATTGAAAATTGAATTGAATTGAAAATTGAAAAAAAAAACATTTTTAAAATAATAACTTTTTGGTCAATTCCTATAATTAACTGGCCAATATTTATTCTCCTTAATTGCTGATCCTAAATAGATTCAGTTCTTGAAATAAATCAACTTACTGTTTAAAAATAAATTTCCATTCATAATATTTCCCATCCGAGTAAGCGAATGAAATTCTGAAAAATTAAAATTATTTTATTTAGTTAATTATAAAAATTAATTTATAGGATACATATCTTTAGAATTATATAAATATCATGTTTTTATAGTATATTTTACTTGATTTATATTTTTCTTAATTTTATTGTTAATAAAAAATTAAAACTTAAAAAATTTTTAAATTTAAAATTAAAATACTAACTTTTTATAAACTTTTTTTTATTTTAATAATATTACATACTTTTGGGTCGTTGGATTGCAGCGCAATCTAATAAAAATTTTATCATCACCATTTAAAGATTTAATATAAAGTAAATTCTCAATCTAAGCTCTCCGATCCTGTACACCGACGACGGATTCCTCGCCGAGAAAAGCGACTCTGCCGCCGGTCGTGCACACCAGGTGGCATCTGCCGATGGCTATCTTCTACGTGGGCGTACAGAGCGCGAGTTAAGAATGCAGCAGGCCGTCATAATAGAAACATAAGCCGTAATTTATGCGCGTTTTTCTCCCTCCGTGCGTTCCCCTCAAAGATTCTTTTTTCCTGCTGTAAGAAAAGCTACGATACGATAATCGGGAGTTATATGAGAGGTATTTTTTATTAAGATGTTGGATAATTTAATCACGATGATTCGAGTATGCAGGAGCAGGTATGGATTGAAGACATTTTTTTAAAGCTGAAAGGAGTAGTATACTGGTTTTCTTGCTGGTTTTGATGGTTTTATTTTTGAATTTTCGTTTTTGACTAATGTTTTAGTGTGACTGAAAAAGTAATGTACAATTTGTAATCATTTATAAGTGTACAGGAAGTAGAAGATTTATTTTATTTTAGAAGTGTTTTGTAATTTTATATATAACAAATTACGTAAAGCGTATCTAATAGTTATTTGATACTATCATATTTGATTTTTTAAATGCGAGTATAGCAAGAACGAAATTAGTATAAAAAATTAATTTAAATTGTACTATATCATTAGACAACGTAGTAAAAATTGCAGTATTCATATCATAAGTATATCTATTTGTCAATTAAACATTATTTTTAGATGATCAAAAGTATATTCTAAATTAGTCATAGTAAAAATAGCAAATTTTCAGTAAAAATTCAATAAAGGGGGTAAAATAACGTTGTTACCAATAACTCGGAAATCGATTCTTTCGCAAATAATTTATTTTTCTAACAATTTCTCGATACCGAATTGTTCAATAAAAAACAACAATGTGCGTCGCTGTATTTTGGAAAAATTCAAAATTAAATATACAATGGTTTCCTGTATTTTCTATAACAATGAGTTACACATCGCCTTAATATTATACAAAAATACGAAGAAACAAAAAGTTCTTATTATAATATGCTATTGTTATAATCGAAAAAAAAAAAAGAATTTTTTGCCAATAAGGTAAGATGACGAGGTGGCTCGAAATCATCGGATGACACCTGACATATTTATCGGTTTGAGAATTACGTTAGCTTACGTCTTGTTTCGAGGCGCTCGCACATTGTGGTCGTGTCTGTAATGACCTGCTGGACCATAAATAAGTGACGACTTCGCTCTTCGACTCTCGACGTTCTGCGGTGGCCAGGACAGGACAGAGACGGACGAAAAAAAAGCATGAAATAATAACGTAAAGCCCGCTCGGGCTCGCGCGCTTTTTGGGCCCTTTGCATATTCAAATAGGAGAGAGGAGAATAATTTTTCTTTGACATTGTTAGAGTAAAAAAGGCGACATTTTTATTATTTTTTCCTCTTTTGTTTGACGTCAAGATCGTTTAAGCTTTCTGAATGCTGAAAGTAATAAGGTACATTTTTGAATACAGGGAATATGTGTTCTAAAATACAATAACCTTTTTATTAGTCACTTTTGTTATCGTGAATGTTTTGAGTAACAATATTTTACATTAAATAAAATAATAAATCGTTGTCAATTCATTGTCAGTTAGCTTTTTCAAGCTTGATTTAATAATTATATCAGAATAAATATTTTAAATAACAATGATCGTGAAATATCATAAGAATTAACAAATATGCATCATAGTAAATAATTATTCTAGATTCAGCGAAACTGCAATTCATTCAGCAAATTACTTTTAAATAAAAAAAATTTATTATATTTACTAGCAATACAATTTCTTAATTCCCATATTTTTTACTATTATAATTAATAATAATAACAATTTAATTGTAACAGTACCCGAACAAAGACACAACTCATTACGAGCACACCTGCTCAACAGTCAACCCGTTGAAAAGAAATCACGAATTTCCAAGCGGAGCCATAAAAGCCTCCTTCTGAAATTAAAAGAGGAAAAAAGGGGTACTAAACGATCGGCCGAGAAAAGAATATACAAAAGTCGTTTACCCAAGCTCATTGTACCATCGAGCGCAGTTGCCTCAAAGTACACACATACACACGCACACACTTACGGCTTCGCGAGCGATCTAAGCGCAATCTATAAGAAAGAGACAGCGAGGAAATGACTTCGCAAATTGTTTGTCGAAAAAGTCGAGCGTGACTCTCCCTCGATGTGCTCGCGCATTTATATGTGTATACGAGTATGTGCGGACGGTCGTAAGAAAACACGAGGAGCCTTTTAATTTTTCGTGTATATCGAGCGGGCTCCCACGAAAAGGATGAGTCGGCGTTTACAGTAATAATAATATTGCCTCTTGTGTCTTGTTGCTCCTGGCTGTACAGACGGTTCTTTATTTTTCATCGGGAGATCGCCGAATTTGTTTGGTTTCGCCTTTTTGATTAGTCATTTTTGATAGTTTTATAAGAAAGTGTTGGGTGATAAGGGATTAAAAAGTTATTTTTCTTTAATGCTTTGCATTCATCAGTTATGATAAGTTTGTATTAAAAATGTATATCTTTACTGTATTTTTAAAAAATTATCGAAATAGTACTCGTATGTATACCTGCAAAAATGAGAAAAAGTCACCTGTTAAAAGACTTATTATCATTTACTCTATCAAATAACGCACTTTCATAGTAACCACAGTACCTTAAAAACATTAAACATTCAATTTTTCACAAAAACCACTCGAACCATCGCAAAATACCAATTCCCATCAATCCCATTGTCCCTCACCCCGCGTCTAATCCTAAAAACCTCCCCGAATCCCCCCAACCCTCTCCTAAACTTCACCTCCTTTAAAGCTCCGCTTTCAAAAATTATTATTCCAACGGCTTTCCAGCATCAGGCTATTATTATTGCAATCGAGCCGGACATTCTCGCTCGCATAAACCTCTCGGATCTCACCTTCTCGAAATCCTCACTTCCTCCCTTGAAAAGGAAGCCTCGTCCCCCCGCAAGTGGCTCTTCTCGTATATATCAGTGGCGCACTTTTCAGCGGCAATCTCTAAGACCCGGCACTCCGGTTTTCTCACGTTCCGCACACCCGCGGCGGAGGAAATGCAATTTCGCGCACAAAGATCGGCGGCTCGAAATAAATGGCCAGCGTCACCTGCCAGCCCGGCACGGAGTTAATAGCTAGACAATGCCCGGGAACAAAGCCCGGCTTTCCTTGCGCGCGCGCGCGCGCGACCGGAGGTGGAGAAGTAACCACCCGTCGCGAGTCGATCGCAGCATGAAGAGAGAGAGAGCTGGCTCCTGCGGGTGACTGAGTTTGCCTCATGCATTTCTGAAGGTGCGTCGCTCGTTGCCGATCGAGGTTCGATATGTGGATCGATATGCATATGAGAGGTATGTTGATTGTAAGGTGGGTTGTGTTGGAGCTTTATTCGCTGGGAGAGTATGAGGTGTATGTAAATGCGTTTGATGGTCAGGTTGGGGATATGGGTAAGGAGGATTGCTGGGTGCGGAGTGAAAAATTCGAGGGGGAGTGGGTGGGGAGGTTGGGATGATGGTTTGGTTTCTTTTGAGGATTGGGTGCTGGAATTGTGATAATTATGGTGATTGAATTGGTTAGGCGTTTAATGGTATTTGATAGACATTGAACCTTACATCGATTCGATAGGTAGAGAGATTTTTGCTGTTTGATATTTTTAATGAAGTGCGTATATGAAGACAGTTTTTAATTGGGCTTTTTATTTTAACATACGACATAAATTAAGTTTTTTTTTCACAGATTATTACTTAATGCTATTTTTTCATTTTCCTAATTTTGTTTTTACAATATTATTAACAGATAATGACTCTAAAGTTATTTTAAAATTGCAATATCTACTAAAACAATTCCTGCAAAAATTCATCGCAAAAATAATTTTATTTCACTAACCATAACAAATGTTTATTTGATCAAATCTATATCCTCCCGCAATCCCCTCAACAACGTCATCGGCAACGAAACCATATGTTAACCGTAACGATCTCCCACACGATCCATCTCCATTGAGCAGATCGCGTGTCATTTCCGATCCAGCGTTGTACCCTGATGACACGGAATCCGCGGAATGCGCCAGCCAGCAGGTCGGAATAGCTCAAGCAGAGAGCGGAAGGGGTGTGGATCCGATGCCATCGACGTTTTTTCTCTTTCATCCGCGCGCTCGCGCGAAGAGAGACACGAAGAGGTATATATATATAGGTATATGTAGAAGGGCCATTGTTGAGGGGCGTCTAGTTCGCCTTTGAATCGGCGAGTTATGACTCATTCGAAGAATGCGCCTGTTAAGCGCTTGACCAAAATCGAGGCCCGTTGTGCGTGCGCGCGCTTTAGTGTGGAGAGGCAAAGGATTTAACGCCTTCGGGAATTCTTGATTTGTTTGCCGCGCTCTGGCTTTCTTTCGAGGTTTGGGAGCTTCTTTTCTGACCTTTGTCTAGCTCTTGTTTTTTTTAGTGGTTATGCAATATGATTTTTTAGATTTCGATATATATTAGCGAAGGTAGGGACTGTTTAGGCATTTGTGTGAAGTTGATAAATAGAATTTAATTAGTTTTGTTACTTTAACCTTGGATGTAGAATTTTATATAAAATTTTTATATAAATAACTTTTTTTTTAAGATCATAACAGTTTTATTGTTTTAAAGTAAGTCATAATTAAAAATAAATTTTAAGTTTAAAATTTTTACTTGTTTAATAGAAAAATTTTGAAACCTTTGAGAGGCTTTTAGAGGCATATTATACATATGTACTTTGTTTTTGATGACATTAAATTAATTTTGTACTTTTCATTATTTAATGACTTGAGTACCTTAGCTATCACCTTAAAATAGCCAACGAATTCACCAAATTTGTTTTAAAATAGTAAACGCGCCAAAAACTTGGAAATACGAAACCGCTTGATTCTTAGTTTCAACAATCTTTCACTACCTGGCGTAAACTATTTCACATTATATTACTACTTTTATCATATATTTATTGAATTTAGAATTACGTTATGAATTAAGCACTCTAAAAATTACCATAAGAAAGAAAATAGACTTGTTAGACTAAGTGAGAGGTCAATAAACGCATAACAAACCTGGAAATACAAAGATGATCCGTGTATTGTATGAATTCTGACATTGTACTCTGACATTCCCTTAAGCTTGATTACAAACTACTAGATACTTTCAAAAATACTGGGTAATTTTATCCAAATATTTTATCACTTCTTTTTTTACTCTAAAGGTGAACTAAACACAGCAGTACTTATCGTAATCATCGCCTTGGGTTAATATTTTTGGGCACAGTTAGTGTATTCATTATATTTACATACTTGTAACTCTCCAATAACATTCTTGCTTACAAAAAAATTCCCCTCACTCAAGATACCCTTGATGATATCTCCAACTACCTCAAATAAATAAGATTTGCAATTTTAACTAAGGTAATAAAATTTTATTTAAATAAAAATTAATCTCTATAAACAAAATTTTTTCTGTCGGCTTCATCACGAGCTCATACACATACCCACACGCAAAACATCCAAGAAATAACAGATTCCCTGAACACCAATATCGGAGTCACCTCTTCGATCTTCTAATCCGGCACCCACAGGACCACTTCAAGATATCACCCCGTTGCCGCTCTGTCTGCGCGCGTCCTTCGCGACATCACGCGGGGATTCCCCGGAATATATATATAACTCATACCTATATATTGCGCGTTTGTGGCTCCACGCTCGCCGCCGCCGCACCCCCCGCGTTCTTTCTATTTTCTCTTCGCACCTCTCCTATTATTCTCCTTTTTTTTTCATTCCCACCGTAGCGCCTTCCGAAAAGTGGACCTTCGATGGGGGCGAGAGAGGAGAGTTTTTATGGAAGCCGGGGGCTTCCGAGAAGAGGCTGTATAGACAACAGGGTGAGAACGAGCGAGAGGAAAATATACACGGAGGAGAGGAGGGAAGCTGCGCTCTTGTGCAGGTAGGGAGGGGAACTTTTTAATTTTGAAGTTGGATGAAGATTGTTGATGAATTTTCTTGGAAAGTGAATTAATAAAGAGGGTTGGATTTTATCGAACATCTGGCGGAGAATGATAAATTTTTTCTTATGACTTGTTTTCTTATTCTTAATTATTGAAGTTTATTATTGGCATAAATCGATCATTATTTTGCTGATTTTAATTAAACGTCTAAAAATAGGAAATTATTTTTATGTACTTGCGATGTATATGAATTTTTAGCATATTATATTTAAACTTTAACAATAATCTAAAAACATGAATTCGATCTAATAATGAAAATTCCATCAACATCGAAAAACAATTAAAACAGTTCGAAGCCCCACACATAATCCAGCCCCACTACAAAGGCCTCATTCAAGCTTCTGCTTAAATATTCCATTCTCTTTCCCAAGTCAAACAGCGCCGCATCTCGGAGATCAGCCATCAACCAAACTGTAGTATACTTCACATTCACCCAACCAACGGCACACACAATCCAAAAAAAAATCAAGCGTATCTAAATCTCCGCCGCGTAATGAACAATTCGGCCATTCTCTGGAAGCAATCGAAGAGCCAGCTCCTTCCCAGAACGGCGAAAAAACAACACAGAGGAAGAAGCGCGGGCATAAAAGCGAACAAAAAAAGGGACACGCACAGGTATACAAAGAGGAAAAAAAGAGCGGGCGCGTTAATTCGGCGAAAAATTTTTCACAATATAAACGAGCGGTCAAGAGCTGCTCTCCGGGCCCAGAAAGCCGAGCTCGCGCCAGACAGCTTGGCACCAACTCGAACAATCACCCTGACAATGCATCGTTTCCGTGAGTTCCTGGCTCTCCTTCTCCGGAGGAGGCCTCCGGCTTTTCTTCCAAGGTGCGAGGCTGGCCATTGTGCTAGGTGCGAGCTCGCCGCGTGCGTCGAATTGTCTAGGCTCTGAATTTCGAATGTGGATTGTGTGGATCGTTTCTTCTTTTTTTTTGGGTGCTGTTGGATGCCGGAGAGCGTGAAAAATTGGGTTTTTATTGTAGGAATTTCACGGGCGTTAGCGAATTGGCGCGCTGGACGAGAGCGAAATTTATGCGGAATGCGAGCGATTCATCATATTTCGCGGAGAGGATTTTTGGATGCTTGTGGCGAGGAGAAATTTATTTAAATTTGCGGGATGGGGGAATAGGATAGTTGTGGTTTTATATCGCATATGTATAAACGTTATGATTTATTTTTCATGCGTGAGTAATATTTATTGATTTTGTAAATATTGGATAATTTCTTCGAAAACCTAATGCTCTAAAACACTATAACCATTCAGTTTCAATAATAAATAAAATATTAATGAAACAACATTATTCCAGTACACAGAAACTTCGTAACACCTCAAATAATTCTAATCACATTCAAATCAATTAAATCCCCAACCACTCCACAACGGCACCTCTCAAATCCCTTCAAAATTTAACGCTCATTGTACCTCGCACACACAGCTCTCTACCCACCGAACACAAATTTGATTTGTTCGATAATCCCATTCAAAAAGACCCGATAAATTATCGCGTTTCTGTACCAGCTGGGCCGCGCGCTTGCATAAAAGGACACGCACCTAAAAAGCCGAAAAAAAGATGCCTAAGGATATACCTGTATATATATAAGTTGACCGATCCCTGCATGTGTGCGTGCATAGATATAGGTGTGTGATCGCGAAGCTCAAAGGGTCGCGGGCGCGCGTCCCCGCTCGTAAATAACCCAGTGTTTATATGAAATTGCGCTTCGTGGAAGTCCGAAAGTCTTCGCGCTCGCGCGCTCGCGCACCTTTCGAAAAATTTACGAGCAGAGAGCCGAGGAACGAGAGGCCGGCCCGGCCTACTGATTTTTCTATTCAGCGCTGGCTTGGCGCGGAGAAGAAAGAGGTTGACGGTCGGGAATTATCGGATTTTTTTTAGGAGAGGTATTCGGTGGGGCTTTTGGAGTTTTTTCGAACGAGTTTTTGGGGAGGTTATGAGATCGGTTGTGTTCTAATGGAAAACATTATAATGAGGCGTATTGTAGAATGTATGACAATAATGCGGTTTCTATTAATAAAAAGATGGATATAGTCAAATATCTAAAATTATTTAAAAAATGATAGATTCTTTTGGTTTATAAAGATTATAAAAGTATCTATTTCATTACTAAAAGACCAATGACTTTCTAGCAGTCGATGGTTACTCCTATTTTATTGTCTGGTTTTAGAATCTTTTTGCGAAATAGTAAAAGCTTAGAAAGTGTAGAAAATTAATTAATTATAATTAACAAAATTCTGCGTTATTTACGTCTGTGATCAGAAATCTTAGAGAAACTTAATAGCATTTTCAGAACTTAGAAAAAAATGACGTTTACGTAATTATGCAATAGATATTTTCGTAATGCAATGCTTATTCAAATCTGCGCGCTATTGTATAGTTTGAACAGTGTTGTTCGATCATTTAAAACAGTATTAGAACGATGGGTTATGTCGAAAGAATAAGTTTCTTTAGAAAAATAAGACAAACCTTTTTTATTTAGAGCCGTCAATTAATGTTCATTCTTACACACGTGTACTGATATTTTCAGACATTAATATTATTAGTTTAGAAAATATGCATATCATTTGAAAACACTCCAATAGTTGATAATATCTGCAAGTAAAATTTCTATCCTATAACAATCCATATTTATTATTAACATTCATCACCCACCTCATATTCATTCCCCCATTAAACTCCCCCAAATTCCAGCCAAACTAGAATTAAAAATAAAATCAATCCAATTTCCCAATAACAAAACAGCTTCAGCCATCAAGAATCAACTGAGCATTGTGCTCTCATACAACCACCCAACGAAAAACCTCCCCCCTCCCACCCTAGCTGGCGCGAAATCCCCGAACGAAGTCATCAAGAGACAAAAAGCCACTAATGCGCGCGCTCTCGCAAAAACCGACGCGCCCAGATTTATCGGCGTCGGAGCAGACTGCACAAACAGTGGCGCCCCCTCCGCACCCCCGAAAATCTCTCCCTTTCAATTTAGCCGCGTATAACCCGCGGCCCGGCCTATCTGCAGCGCGCCAAACGATATATACGCGCGAAAATGGACTTATTTCTGGAGCACAATGGGGGGACCGGCGAAAAGTCCCTGTGCCGCCGAGTTGCGGACGATAACAATCTCATTTTCTAAGCCGCAAAACGCGGGCGCTAGTGGCGCTACCCTCGGGAGAGCGAGAAGAGCCCTGCGGGACACTTTAGAACGCCCCTGGTTAGAGATGGTAGGACTGTTTTCTCGGCTGGCGTTTTTGATATTATGTGACGGAAGGTTTGTTGATGTTGGGGGGAGGTGGTGATGCTGGAGGATGTGAGATGCGTGGTTTTAGAGGCGGTTTGTGTATTTGTATATTATAATTTTAATGTACGTTGAGGTGTATTATATTTTTATGAATGAATTTTATAAGTGTTTAAGCATTGTTTGTTATTGTGCTTTGTCAATTAATATTTCTTTTTTAATTCAACATAAATAAGACTCATGGTCAGTAGATAAGTTTTATGGTTGAGAAGTAGAGAAAATTAATCGTTGTCAAATCCAAGGCGTTGTGTTTAAAATAAGTCTTTATTCCATAACGCCAGTCTACGTTTCGAAGGATTATACTATCTCCCTCTACAGCATTACAATAAAGAAAAATTTAACAATAAACATTACAAACAAGCAGATACAAACGTAAGCTTACAATCTAAAAACAAAGTTTGTATATAGTTATTTTCCCTTCAGATGAAGGATTTATTCTCATACCCAACATGTGTGGTTTTAAGAGACTTTGTATATAGTACACCTCACAGAGACTTTAAGTCTTAACTTTTATCTTGTAGAGATCAATAAATTAATATATTTTTAAAAAGTTATTTAGTTCAAATTTTTAAATTCAAGAGAAATTTATAGTAGCAAAATGCTTTTACATGTGCTATACACAAATACTGAGTCACGTTATTTTTTCTAAATCACTTTATTTTTCAATAATGCAAGAATTAAAAATCCATAAATTTTTGTTCTAGCATTAAACTAAAAACAATTACATTTACCTCGTCGCCACACACATAAGACTCAACGTTACATTCTTACCGCACTTTATCTCTCAAAACACATTTTAAAAAATCTCCATTCTCCATCCGTCAACAAAGTTCCCAAATCACTCCGCCAAAAAGTCCAACAGTCAATCTCTCCACTCACCCTCAACTCCCTCAGAACAAAATTCTCCATTATAAACCAACTCAACCTCGTCTCCTTCAACAATCGCTCACATCTACCCAACTTCCCGAGCGACGTGAGAACGCCTCGATAAAAAGCAGCGACAAAAACCCCCAGCCCAGCATAATTAAGACAAAAAGCTCCTCTTTAGACTCCGTACACCTTGCAACGGCCGCGGCGCGCTCGCAAGAATAGCGAAGTACTTTACGAATATACGAGAACGAAAAAAAAAGGAGAGAAGGAACGAACCGAGTTCCAGAAGAGAGCTGCATTGTGCCTCGTTATCTCTCACGATATTTATATTATACACCCGTCGGCCCTCCGGGCCCGCGCTCACAAAAAGCCATGCCTATATATGTACGTATATATACCCTCTCGTCTGAGGCCGTCGGTATAATAACGTCAAGAACAATGAAGTCAAGAAGAGCCGGCCGATCGATTCCTGCGCTCTTTAATGAATGGACCGCGCGCAGCTGGCTCGCTCTTCATTACGCACGCAGGACGCTCGGGCCACTCGAGACTCCATATAGATGCAGCGCTCTGGCGCGAAGCCGTCGAGTGTTTGGCTCTCGGCTCCGCGGGAAATTTTTAGCTCCACGCTGGGTTTATTTGGCTACGCGCACTGTGGGAGCAAAAGAGCAAAGGAGCGCGAAAAAGAGTTAAGCGAGCTGCCGGCTGGCTATTGTTTGCGGGATCGTTTTTACCGACTTGATTCGTTTAGCGGTGAGGTTATGTATGCATGGGAGGCGAACAGGTTGCGAGTGATTTTTGCGAGGGCTTGACGGCTTGGTGATGCGTGATTGATTCAATTGCTGGGTTTATCGAGAGGACTGCAAGTCGAGGCTCTCGAGGTTTCTGGGAATTTCGGTTGATGGTCGAGTGTGGAGGTATGAGTTGTGTGGGATTGTGTGATTGGCTTTTAATGGTTTAAGTTTGAGAGAGAACGTTGGAAGACTGAAAATCTTTGTGTATATTGTAGTATCGTGATGGACAATTGTTGATAAGAATGAATTACCTGACGTTAATGTATAGTTAAGAGAATAATAATGTCGACAATACGTGAACAGTGATGTCGATTTATTTATTAATTTAAAAGATCCACTTTATTTTCTTGACTTAATAACAATTGTGTTAACAAAATATTCTGTCAACGACTGTTCGTATTATGGTATTAATGATAGAAAATAGTTTTTTTTTATAAACGGAAAGTAAACAGCAAATCAAAGTGCGTATTTTTCCGGAACAGAAATGTTATTGTTATTATTGTATTGTTCACCGATACTATTATGCATACTTGGTAATTAAATGTTAAAATACTGTTGATACGCTCGTGAAATTAGTTGTTCATATTATTTATAATCAGTTCTAAATGATTTCACAATGAAGGAATATGTGCAATAAAAACAAATATTAATATTGATGCAATTTTTATCATGGTGATGTTGTATTTTTGGTAGAAATGAAAAATTGCTTTGATCTGTTATCGTTACTGTTTTGAGGCTTCTAATATTTTTTCGTGGCTGTATTTTATTAAAGTATTGACAATCTGTTTTTCTGTTTTAAGCCAATTGTCATATAAAGATGAACTCTCATTGTTAGCCTAGAAAATCATGGATATCGTCCAACGTGATATCTCTCATATCAAATTTTACAATATACACGTATATTTTTTAAAAACAAGTAACACATCAAACATTACCCTTCCAACACCAAAAAATTTCAAATCTCCATCAAACGCAACACCGTTCAACTTCCTATATACCCACCCAGCGTCCCCAGAACGTTTAATCTCGCGCTCCCAAAACTTCCGGCTCTCAATCACCTCTCGTCCAGTCTCCCTCCTCCTTCTTGAAGCCCCCCTTTCATTCGCTCTCTCGAAAGCCGCACGTACTTGTCCCACGCGTTTACGCTCGCCCGCGCAAAATCTGGCCGACTCTCTCTCTCTCTCTCAGAGCGATGAATTAATTACGCGTTAAAACTGCGCGCTGTAGCGAGGGCTCGCTCGCTCGACTTTGAATGACTTCTCCGGCTACCGCGCGAGCCCTCATTGTACGGCTATTTCAAAGCACATAATTGCGTCCGCTTATGTGCACGCGCGGCCAGCTCTCGGTACATGTAGTGCTTATGTATATGTACGCGCGATTATGTGCGCGCCGAGAGCGCTCGATTTGAGCTCTGCGGTTTGGCTAGGTGGGTGTAGCTTCGCTGCGATATGTGCGTGTGTGCGTGCTTGTTAAGGCGTATGGATAAGTGCGTTTTAATGGCTGAGAGAATGTACGCGGGCTTTTGCGTAGCTGTGGATAGTGTATGGGTGTTGGTGGACTGTTTTAACGGATGGAATTGGGTGTATAGAGGTAACTGAAAATTTTGTTAAATGTGTAAAATTGTTGTCGTGTGTGTACCAAGTAAACGGTTTATCAATGATTGACTTCAATAGTATTGTCATGCAATCTACTGTAACAGAATAGGAAGACTACTAACTTGTAAACATATAGTACCTAATTTTGATAGAATAATAAGAAAATTGAATGTTCTAGCAAAATAAATTTCAATATAATCTCATTTTTTAAATAGATTCTTTCAACAAGCGAATAATTGAGGATACGATTATCGGTATATCTCGGTAAGTAAAAATCTCGTAAAATTTTATCATTTTTGAAGATTATGTCTGATGTTAATTATTAATCACAGATTACAATACAATTGAAAGAACACTCTAATCAGTTACATGTGAACAATTAGCTCTGATATAAAACTACAAACTGTCCATAAACATTGATGAACACGATAATATTCAGTTGAAAGATGCAATAAACGATTTGTTTCTTCAATTCGGCAGAAATCTCCCCTTTCAATCCAACCCAATCATACTTCCGAATCTCACTACAGTATTATCCCAAAATCTTGCACACGATGCTTATCTCCTTCCGACGGCTCTTTTGTATTTTTACCTTTTCTTTGATTACTTTTACGCTGAATGCCTGCACTGATCGATCAGCGTGGGTGTGTTTTGCCGCATTAAAAAGCCTTTAACGGTCCGGCTGCATAGTCGCCGATCGGGACAATGACAGTGATGTAATCGAACGATGTGGGTCGTTACCGTGATTGATTTATATAATGACTGCATTCACCAAAATACCTGAGCAAGGCACAGACATAAAAAGACCAAATTCTCCTGCTTACATAATCATTTTGACTAAACAACGATTTCCCTTACCTTAGCTCAGTTTTAAGCACATTAATCCAAGTGACACGTGTACCACATCCACTGAATCCCACAAACATCGTCCAACAAAGTATAAATTCCCGATTAATAAATCATAACGCCGCCTCAATTTCCCTAGCCCCGCTCGCAAGCCCGAAAAACTGGATCGCCATTTCAATCACAAAGCCCGTCCACAATGGCAATAAAAAGCCATTAACTTGCCACTCGAGAGCCGGCGGGCCAGCAATAATCGCGCCGCTCAGTGTATATACAAAACACAAAAACCGCATGAAGAAATAACGATCCCTACGGTAGTCCTGTCGAAAAGGTGGCGCGCCTGATAAATATGACTCGTGCTCGAGCAACACCCTTTTCTGCAGAGAGATATCGCCGAGAACCGGACGGGCAGATGATGACACCGTAGCCTTGGAGGGGGGAGGGAGAAAAGAACCAGACTGACCACCAGCCCGGCTGACCAGCGCAGAGAGAAGTGTGTGTTGTGTGTAAGAAACGCATGGGCGAAAATGAAAGAAGGTGCTACTGATATTATGCGTCGAACAAAGCGCCGTCATAAAGGGGTGTATGCGCCCAGCGCGAGAGAAAGAAGTATAATGAAAACGACGGGATGCGCAAGATCCATTGTGGCTCTTAAAGCGCGAGCCATTGTGCGGTTTTCGTGATTACGGCTGGGCGCAAGTGGAGGCGCGCTCGCGCGCGTTAATGTCTCCCTTATACCAGTTTCTGAGCTGGATCAGTGTGAGTGTGTGCATGAATGGGGAGTATATGAGGCGTGTGCACGTTTGGGATTGTGTATATGAAAAATCTCGGATGTGCGCGGGTGCGAGGGTATATATGGGCCTGTGTATCTTTTGAGATCGGTATGCACGTGTGGGTGTCTTATTTGGGTGATCGACGATTTTGAGGTTATGTAGGTTTGCAGAGAAACAATTGGCTATTAGGCGGTGCATCGCGCTCGATGTGCTGGTGTACTTGTTTTGAATCGCGGCGTAATTACGTTTGGAGCTGGTATATATAGAGATCCGTGTCACAAGTGGAGTGCGGCTTTTATTGTCCGACGTGTGCGCGCTGGTAATACTGGTTGGATCGGTGTGGATTGGGATAGGAGCGGCTCGTGTCAAGCTGGTATTGCTAGTGGGTAGTCGGGAAAACGAGCAGAGGATTTTTCTTTGATTTTTCTGGATGTGGATGGAAGATTGGAGGAATTATAATTTTTTTAATTTAAATTAGCATAACAAGAAAATTAATTAGGCTGTAATTAAGAATTAATCAGTTTGTCTTGCTAGGATCTAGTAAAATTTTAATTATTAGATTTAACCAATTGATTTGTTTACTTCAGTTATTAAAAGCTAGAGGAAATGAAGAATAAAAGAAATATTTTTAAAAGATGATACTTTATGTATCCGAATGAAAAATTTTTTATATTAATAATCTACTATTTAGTACAACAAAGTTTTATTCGTTGGTATAAAATATTAGAGATACAGATTCTAATTTTAAATTTCATTAATTTTTTCAATCAATAGATATTATCGTAATCGTTATTTATGTGAACGCTGTTTGATTAAAATTAAAAAATGACGGAATATATTCTCTATTTATTAGATAATAGCGATTTAATATCCAGTGAATGGTCTGTATGGTAGAAAATGGCAAAAAGTGGCCATTTTATAGCCTTAAATGGTTCCTACTAAGATTATTGACTTAATATTATTTATTATATATACAAAGTTTAATTTGGACTATCTAACAGCGAGCTTAAAGTGAATGCATGTATAAAAGGGACAATTATTATCTGATCTTTTATATCGATAAACTAACCTGACTTTTGCACGCAAAATAATCTAACTCTTCAATCCGCTCACCCCCCGCTCCAATTAAACTTCCCCATCACCTTCCAAGCAAGAAATCCCAAAAGAATTTTTTCATCCCAATAAGCCACTCCACCATACACATACACCTTCAAGAATCCTTCGAGACTCTCCGACGCCTCTCGCCGGTGCCAGTCTGTCTGGTGCGTCCGCTTCTCCCTCCACCTTCACGCCACACAATCCAGACCCGTTCCACACACGTAACGAAACTCTCTCTCTCTCTCTCTCTCACTTGCCTCTCTCTCGAAAAATTCCTGGCTTCCCGTGGCGTGCGCGCTCCACCCCCGGCACGCATCCGCTGCTCCCATGTTGGGCCTATCAATGAACGCGCGCGCGCGCGCGCTCGATTATCTTGATTTCTTACACGATCTCTGCCGAGCATTTTTCTAAATAGGTTTCTGACTCTCTCGCTCGTCTTATAATGCCGCTCTCCCTTTTTGCCTCTCCAAGGTATAATATATACTTTTTTATGTGTCATTTGCTACCTTTAGGATTTGTTTCCTTTTGCCCCCTTTGTTGGCTCTGATTTGGGTTTTATCCAACTGAGACCGAATATAGGCGTGTATTTAGATATTTTCGTGTGGTTCGGCTGTATATTTTATGTTTCGGATTGTCGATGCGATCCTCGGCTTTCTTTTGGCCGCTTAAGTCCGGAGATGTGTGAATAAAGTTTAGAAAATTGATACGTTCTTTTTTTGGTTTTTCGGCGTTGACTAGCGCACAGCTTGAGCATAAGAATAAACGTTAAAACGTATAGAGACGAGCTGGAGGATTTATAAAAAGTCAAAGTGAGGAGTCAATTTTTTCTTTTCTTTTTGACGGTCTTCCGCGCTGGGTATTATTTATGCCCGTAAAATTTAAATTAGGAATTATTTATGACGGGTGAATAGATAATGTAGTGATTTTAGTCACAGTTGCGGAGAAATAATCGTAAGAAAGGCGAGAATTCATCAAAGTGCATACAGGTAGAAACGAATTTTCAGATAACTTATTTTCATAAAATTCGTGCACATTTTTTATTGCGCAAATGTTTATTTTAAACATATTGGATATTACATACAAAAAAATCTCTACTTTAAAATACCATCAAAAAGTTTCGTTTCCTTAGCACTCAATACTTTCTACAATAGTTACAAATCGTTCGAAAAGCTCACAAAAACCGAAAAAAAATTCCCACGTAAAACTGTTGGAGAGCTTTATTGAAATCTACGCAGCAGTCGAGACTTGGTTTTCTCTAAGAAACCGACATTACGAGACTCGGCATAAACGTGTTTACCCACAGCAAATCATCTGTTTTGACGCTAGGACCAGTCGGAAAAAGGCCGCAGGGACATCCAAAATGGCTTTTCATTCTCTCCCACACTTTGGCCTCGAGAGACCAGGCTAGCTTTCCCGCGCTGTACTATACTAAGGTGGCGATGTTCTCGACTAGAGGAAAACTGCATGACGTCCTTGTTGGAGTCTAGTTTGCAATTTGAAAATGGACCGCGGTGGAAGCAGTGTTGCAGACCTCCTAAGAAGCAAAAAATTTCTGTAGCGGTGAGATAGTCTGTAGGTGGTATGTAAGAAGGAATTTCTAGATTTTTAAATTGGATTTGAATTTTCATGTTATAGGCTGAGTGATTTTATGAAAAATTTACACGATGTATGAGTATTTAAGAGACGTTTAAAAACAAATCTTTGTTTAGAATTACTTAAAATGATTTTATTCTTATAGTAAATTAAAAAATTGTTTTGCTCTCAGAATTATTTCGTTACTAGAAAAATATTAGAGTTTAGTACAACTTCTCCGGTAAAGTATTTCAGTTAATACTTAATTTTATGCGTTTTCACCCACTTTTGGGTGTCTTTTCGTAAGGACCATGTAATGAAGAGTGATATTAAGAAAAGGCTTATACGTATATTTAATTTATATAGCTTGGATGCCCTTTTTCTAAGTAGCTCTTCAATTTTAAACTACAATGACCACGTATCTAACTAAATAAACAGCCATTTACAATTTGTTTACTAAAAGAACTACCCAAACACTACAACCATCAAATTCAGCAACTGAATCAATCAACACCCATCAAAAACCCACAACAATCACCAAACCATCCAAAAACACCAACCCACCCACCCCACAAGCATCCCAAAGCTCCTTTCATACTGATGCACCCTCACCCGCGACGTCCAAAAGTATCACATCCGCGCTCGGACAATAGCCTCACTCGCGACTCCCTCTCCTCTTCCTTTTCTCGCGTTTAAAGCGTTCGTGTAAGTTTTTGAAATATGCCATTGTCCACGAGCGGCGCGCAGCTCGACGCCCCGGCACAATAGCCAGCGCGCGCGCGCGTCGCCTCTTCTTCCTTTTTATTTTGCCTGTTTTCCTTTCTTTCCTTTATAAGCGCGTGTGTGTATATTTTTATTCTCGCGGCTCTTTTCTCCCCCGCCCATTTGCGCCCATTTCTTTTCTCTTCTCTAGCGCATCTCTTTTCTCCGCCTTTGTGAGAGAGAGAGCGCGTTTATGGATATATAGAAGGTGGCGGCTGTCGTTATTTTACGGGTCTCTTCCGTGGACGAGGTCAGCTGATCCGCGGCCGTTTGTTCATCTCGCGCGAGATGCTGCGGTGACTGGGTAAGAGAGGACAGCGAGGTAAATTGATTTTTTTCTTTGCCTTTTCTTAGAGCGTATTGTGCTTGTGACTTTGATTTCGGTATGGCTTCGAGGTATTTTTTTTAATGGGATTCAAGTAGTAGCGTGGAGGGTTATTTGATCTTTATTTTTTGTTGTTGAGGTTAGATACTTCAGTTTTATTTTTTTACATACGTGAAAAATGTTAGGCTTTTCTTATTTTTTGCATCTTTACTTATCGATGCGCATTCAGCGGTTGCAAGATTAATATTGAATCGAAGCATCTACTTACGCATGAGTAAGAAATACTCAGGCTTGATCCTCTTAAAATTACAGACGACTTAAGGTTCTTTCAGATACTAAAATTATTAGACTTCTCCTTTACATAAATTCATTTTTTTCAAAATACTTCAATTTATTTTATGAGAGCTTTTGAAATGTTTTGACACTTTTAGGTAGTTTGCAGACTTCAGTAGTTATACTATCAGTCAAGTATTATTTTTCTTCCCTTAAAGGGCAATGATTATAATTCAACTTGAATATTTAAAAGAGTAACTGATTAATTCTCACTTAATATTATTATACACTTTTTATTCTGCCGACAAAAATTACACGAAATTTAGAAAATTGTACTTGTAGGTGAGAACGTATACTTAATTAATCAATAGATTAGTTAATTCATCGTCATTTAGAAGTATTTAGAAATTTTAAAGATAAAACTGCAATATAAAAAATCTGGCTTTTACATTTATGAAAATTAATTTCATCACATTTATTCTACTTTAACTTCTATATATATCAAGCATTTTTATCGACGAAAATCACAAATTCAATTACCCTCAGCCCCGGTATTAATTTCACTCCTCGCATCAAACTATCAACAAACGCATTCACAAACCGTCCACAGAACCCACTCTCCCAACTCGCAGCATCCCAAAGTCATCCCAAAGACCACCGCGAAGTAACTCACGCAAGCAGCGCACCAACGTACACATAAAAGTACCAGCAACAAATCTCGCTCCCTCCCTCGCTCTCCCAGCCCAGAGGGGGTCAAGCACGCGTCCATACTCCGCGCTTATACACCGCGATAAACAACATTCGCGCTCTCCGTAAGTGCGAATACGCGCGCCCCACGGCGTGAGCGTTAGCTCGGCTCTTTTTTTCGAGGGCTAGTTTCGGGGTAGGCGCGAGTCGCCGCATGATTGTACGAGCGAGAGAGAGAAGCGCCCAGCGGGACGTCCCCCTCGCGGCTCTTCAGCGCCTGTCCACCTCTTTTTTTTCTCTTTTTTAGCGGCCGCCGCGATGTGTATACTTATGATCGCGCTCTTGAGGCTATTTTTTTCGAGAGCGGCTTTGACTCCGCGCGGTTTTGTTCTTGAGTATGGAGGGATCGGGTTTGGGTGCTGGGCGTAGGGCTGTAGTCGGCTGATGGGATTTATCTTTCTATTGGTTGCGGTAGAATGGGGTAATTAAGTGAGTCTTTAAAAAATTTATGAAGCGTAAAAATATGACTTTTTCTGTAAATTTTAAAACTAACATAAATTTTACGTAAAATATTTGAAAGAACTTATCCTTTGGCTACCAAAACAATAAGACCGATACCTTTGTAATCGAATTTCATAAAAAAATGAATTAGAAAAAAAGCAATTATAGACGATCCCGTGACTTTTAAACACTTGTTCAAAGTACAATTTATTTAAGCATCGCCATAAAACACCACACAATCACATGAAGCCAAATTCATTCAATACCCGCGTCACAAAAATCAAGAACACGCAAACCGCACTCATACGCACACATCAGCTACATGCCCTAAAACAATCAAGAGCTCGCTCCATTACTTCTCCACAAAGCAAGACCAGCATGCGCGCAAGCCCCAGGCCTGAATGGCTCTCTGCACAATGGTGTAAACAGTCAATTTTCCGGTCTCATTTAACCGCCGGTACAATTACGATCTTGGGCGCGCGCGCGCGTGCGTTTGATAATGCGTCATATGCCAGGTCTCTCTCTCACAGCGGCGACACACCCCCGACACGCGGCCTTATGTTCGGCCGCGTTTGCAAACACACTTGCGGAGGCTGACCCCGCGATGATCTCGACGGCTCCGACGCGAGAAAAAGGCGTTGCTCGATCGAGTGTATGCCGGCTCTTTAATGGCGTTTGACTTGCTCGTCTGGAGGAGAAAGGAGGCTCTTTGTGGAGTCTGTAGTTTCGATAGGCTGAAGAGCCGTTGATTGCGGTTTTTTGTGGGTATGTACAGTTTTTGTTTTTACTTGTTACACTATTGTATTATTTTCATATATGATATGTTTAAAGTTTAGAACGAGATGACCTCTTCGGTTGTCTATCGAAAACTGCCACGATTGGTTCAGATAATATCAAACGTATATATTATAGATAACGGATCATAATATGAAACAAATATTTGTAGTTTATGGTAAAATATGGTGAAATACATAAATTATAATCATTAATCATTAATGAAAAAATGCCGAGACAAATAACTGTTTCTAACAAATACTTCAAAGTATTCAATTTATTATTCAAATTATTATTCTTCTTCAGATTGATAAACATAAGAAAATACTTCATAAATGAAAATAATCGAGATGAAGATATCAATAACACTCAAGTTTTATCAAATATCATGTTGCTAGGATTGCAAAATAAAGATCAAACAATAGCTGCTGTTAGAACGATACTATGTTTTTATATAAAAAAAAGTACTTAACATTTCTTGGACACGCCCTTGTATTTATTTTAAATGGATTATGTATATATGTATTATAAATATTTCCAAGAAATACTTATAGAATCTAATTCTAATTTACATATACCCAAG
>UELX01003304.1:13780-24340 GCA_900480035.1 Eupelmus urozonus | reverse complement strand
AAGTTCGAGACATCTCGCAATTTTGATTAAAGTCGTTCAACGATATAATCTCGAATGGGATTTTTATATATTGGATAGATTACATTGGAATCTTCTATGGAAGCTCCTTGTTTACCTGATACCTTTCTTGTAGTTTACCCGTATACTAAATAAAAATTTCAAAGAAATTACATTGGAATCTTCCATGAAAACTTCCTATTATTTGATGTAAACTTACATGGAACATTCAAATGTATTAAATTTAAATATTATGTGCAATCTTTAAAAGAGCATCCTGCAAAATTACATTAAATATAATAAAAACGTTCTACAAAGAAGCCAACATTGTTCGCTTTTGAAAGATTACCAGTAAAATTTTTTTAATTATAATTTTTTTTTTTTAAATAAATAATTAATTAATTTTTCTTCTTTTTAAAAGAATTAATAGTTTATCTAGTTTTGATTCATCAATTTTATTTTTCAGTAAGATGGTTTTCATTTTAATTTTAATTTTGATAGTATGTTTTAATTTATTCTTTAAATTATGTTTTAAATTTTGTTTATTTTTGTTATTTACACTATATTTATTTGAGATATCATCTGCATATTTTTTATAAATCATTATTTAATTACAAATATCCTCTGAATTATCAATTAATTGATGTGTTAAATGAATTTATTACATACATTAAATTATTTTATTATATACATTATCGAGAAAATTATGTGTTATATTTATTGTTGCATTACATATGTTCTGCCTATTATCGATAAAATTATAAATTATATGCATTTATTTATGACTCTGATTGGAGTGATTATATTTATGTATGTATTGACTTCTTTATTGAGTGCTAATTTTGTATCCTTTATCGTTTTAATTTTATTTTCAGTTTGTAACATTTTAGGATTCTTTCCTTTTCCATCTTTTGAGACCATCTTCAACCAAAGGTCAAATATTCGAATTCTTTTATTATTTTCTTCGATTATCCATAACTTCTACGTAGATGTAATACTCATTATTGTTTCTTTATAATTTTTATTTTTATTCGATATTCAAGATGCAGCTAGTATACATTTTCCAAATCTTTTATTGTTTCTGCTTGTGAATTTAAGGCTCATAATGCTTTTTGTTTTTCGTGATTGTTTGTTATTTATTTACCATATGAATGTTTATGTTTATACTTTACTTCATCTAATTGTTACTATATCTCTCGTTTCTTGTCAACTAGTGATCTTTATGACCTGTCTATTGTTTTTGTTTTATCTTTTCTATTTGTTATGTTTTGCTCGCTGTATTTTCTGTTTTATTTAATTTTCTTTGTGTTTTTATCTTGCCTTTACTACCGAAATCTACTAGCATTTTATTACATTTTTTAATAAGTATTTGGCTTTTATCGTTCATGAAAAACGTATTTCACGTTCTTAAGAAAATGCTTACATATTTTTTTGCTAACTCATGTTTCTTACATTCTAATGTCAATAATTTTGTCCCAATTTTTGTTGAGTTTCTACATGTTGCGTATATTATTGTTTTAATATTTATTTTTAAATATATTTATGAAGTCTTCGTAACTTTTTATCTCAATCTCAACTACTACGAGCCACCAACTTTGCGCTGATTCTTTAACTGTCACATTACATAAATTCACTCTTTTAAATTCACAAATTTAAAACGGCAAATTGAATCTTGCTTTCTCTACTTTGATTTTAGTTATTAGAAATTTATTGAACATATTTTTAGACTGAATTATTTACATTCTAATGGCGACTCTCTTTTAGATTTTTCTTCGAATAATAAATACTATATAAGTCCATAACTTAAATTTCCACCGTATGATTGTGGCTTTGCTAATTTTTTGTTTCATCAAGATCTGTGACCCAAAAGTCTTAAATTCTTATGATTAGTTTTGACCTTACTTCATTAATTTGATTAAAAATGTTTTGAGATCTAATCGGACATTTGGCTACATTTCATAACGAAAATGCTTATAACTACAATTCTGACTGTAACCACCAGGAAATTTTACATGTGGGAAATGTAACCTTTCTCATGACCTTGTGGTCAAGGACAAGATCAAATAATAAATAGTTCTGGTACAGCTTCATAACTTAAAATGTAAGGGTCGGGTGGAAAAATATTTAAGACAAAAATTAGGATTTTTCCTTGGGTATCTTTATAAAGTGACCTTGGATTTAGAAGAGGTCAGCTTATAAGATCGTATTTGAAAGTAAAATTTTCAGCTCTTTGACTTTGAAATGATCTTAAAGGTCAATGTTGAGGTCATAACCGAGGTCACGTGGTAATAGCAAACAAAAAATTTAATAACTTTTACTTGAACTTTTTTCTTTTCGACTCTTAGTTTTCGATTTACTCTCTTCTATCAAAATTTTACGTATGCAGCATTTTTATTTGAGTTACGCATTCAGAAAAATATTTTTATCGTCAGATGTACAGTTTTAGAAGAAGCAGAATCGATGAAGAATGAATAGATAAAGAAGAGGATAGACGCAGCAAATATAAAAACAAAATATAAAATTGGAAGATGCTAGAAAGTGAGTTGGAATGTTCAGAAAGAAAAGATGTTCATCATGATTCTTAAGTGCGTCAGCAGTATTTGAGAGTACAGGTACTAAAGAGCAATAGTGTGTGCAAAATAATCTGCTTTAATTCTTATTTGTGTTCTGGATACACATTGTTTTGCTGTATAGTTGGAGATAATTTCTCTAGTAAATCGAACTGATGATTCATTATTTTTTACTACTTTACGCTTTGTTACAATGTTATTATTTATCATAGAATAGTCTACTCAATTATATCGTATCACAGTATTTTGGTAGCAACTAACACTTCCGGCAAATACAATTTTGTTTTTGATCATTTGTTTCTTTAATTCATATTAGTCACAAATCACATACACGTTAACTAAAAAAAAAATATTTGTTGTTCTGAATTAGTATTTTCCTACAAGTTTTTATATTAACTTTTTAATAAATAAAAATATTTAAAGTCAACATTATAATTTGTCCGCAGCAAAATTGCAATAATAGAGCTCTTAAAAAGTATAATGAAAAACAAGTTCCTTTTCGGCATTTCAAAGCAAAAGCCGAGAAAGGAACACTACGACTGCAGCTTTATTTGTCCAGGTGGCTCAGACTCGCTGGAGCTTGCAATCAGCGTAGGCCAAGAGAAAAGGGCGGGAGATTTAAAAGAGATCCCCGAGCAATAGAAATTGATCGTTCCCTGCGGGGAAAAAGCGCGCGCTGCGAGCGAACGTGTGGGCGTAGCAGCCGCCGAAATAGATAAATAGTCCTGTGTCGCGGAGAAGTTAAAAGGCGCGCGTTCATTCGGAATCAAACAGGTGTCGCGCGGCGCGCCGAAAGACAGAGAGCCCAATGAGACGAAGCGCGCGCGGGAAGCCCCGGGTACAAATGTAACGATTTGTTTTCATTACGCCCTGTAATTGGGAAGCCCGGTGAATGCGAGGCGTCGTCGTCGTCGTCGCCGACGCCGTCTGTACAAGGGTGGGGGAGTACGTGTAGCTCTCGATTGGCTTCCCTCCAGCAGCGGCACCCACACCCCCCTCTGGCTCGAATCGAAAAAGTAGAACCCCCAAGCTTGAGATACAGAGAGAGATAGATATAGAGAAAGAGAGAGTAGAGAGCAAGAGAGAAAAAAAGAGAGTGAGCAAGAGAAAAAAAAGTGAGTGAGCAAGAGAGAAAAAAAGTGAATGAGAGAGAGAGACGGGAGGGCCATTTATCACTCGCGATTAATGAATTCGAAAGGCGAGCTTTAGCGTGCCTAGCTCGTTTTATGATTCAAGAGATTTTTCTCTCTTCTTCCGACTACTGCTTTTTCATTCAATTTTGCCTTTACTCATTGAATCTTTTTTTAAGTCTTGACTAATGCTATTTTCGTAAAGTGAATTTTTGAATGATTATAAGGTGATTTTTGGTTCGTTCGAGTTTTTACCGATCGGCTTAAAACCGTCTTACTAGGCAAACAACAATAACTTTTACACGCGTATCAAAATGTACTATTATAAAACTGCGAGGCATAAGTCGTCCATTAGTGTATCGTGCTTATTGCATTTCGCTACATTTGAACGCTAACTTCATAGACCAAACAAGAAAAATAATTTCCAATGTTTCACTAATTAAATAATATATTAATTATACTACATGCAGAAATATTTTCGTTCAATAAAACAAGAAGGTGCCTGATTTTGTCAATTACTATAAAGTTATGTCATTATACAGGTTTTATAAATATTTTGATATTTTTTATAATAATAAATATATAGTTGCTGTTGGTTAAGTAACTATACCTGATCACAATCACGTATAGTTGAAATAGTAAACTAAAGACAGAATGTGCATACCCAGCATCATGGCTATATCAGCGTAGATTCCTCAGTAAAGCCGTTCAATAGTCTTTCTCTAGACGCCAAAATATTCACTGAAATATTTGTTTCATAAATTAAAAAGATCATATCCTGTAAAAATTAAACAAAATACTTTTACAGGTACTGTAACATTCTTCAATTATATTTTATATTTTTTACTTGTAAGAGGTAATAAAGACTATATAAATTTTGAATAAATAAATAAATTTAAAAAATAAATACTTTTAGATAATTTCCAAGAATCAAAATGTATTTTAATACCTTCTACAATTTCACTCGCGGACGTCATTACACTAAAACGCTTCAACAAACCAGTGTATTCAATCGTCCTTTTAATCGCGTCGTCCTTTGAGAAACCCCAACGCAGCCCCAAACCCGTGTAAAAGCTGATTGCCAAAAAAGCTCGTCTTTTCGCCATACCCCAGCTTTCGGCACACACCAAAAAGCACCATGGCAAACTACATTTTTTGCGGTACAGAAAAAATCGCGCGTGCAGCGCGCTGCAGAGAAGAAAAAAGAAGAAGCGCGAGAGTGAGTAGCGCCGGCTGCAAAAGGAAGCGCGGCGAGCGGGAGAGCCAATCAAATAAAGTAGTCCGGGGTTACTTTACCGGATGCAAATCCGGCCTCTCGTGGCCTCCCTCGCCTCGGGCGCTGAGCGCGCGCGCGCGCGGGACAGCTAATACCCAAATACCTCGTATTGTTCCCTGTACCAGCGGCCCCTTTCCAATCTCACTCTCGATACACGTCTAAGCGACGACGTATATTTCCGAGCTTCTTTTTCGAAAAATAAAAATGGAAAAAATCCGAGGGATAAAAATCGCCTTTGGCCTTTGCAAATCCGCGCCGTGCGATTAAATACACTATCGAATTACGCGAGAAGCTCGCGCGCTTCCTGTTTTCTCGGCACTTTTAAGATAATTGCTTTTTTAATTTGGTTGGCAGCTTCACTTTGTTTTTCCTTATTCTTTTTGATTTTTGAAATTTCATTGCTGAAAGTTGCTGATATTAACTAACACTATAGACTTTAATGATTTAATTTGCAATTTTTCAATTCACAAAATCAAACTTCTCTATTGTACTAATAAGAAGAGGTTCAGGTTTACAGATTATTGATTTTCGACATATAATTGTATCTTATGACATCAATAGATAGCAAAAATTGCTTTTAATTCTAATTAATTCTAATAATAGTTTTCTATTTCTAGAAACATTATGGATAATATTTTACATTACCTTAATTATATGTGGCTTGAAATATAATGATATTGGACAATTTAGAGCTTGGACTGAAAAATTCGAATATTATCTAAAGATAGACTAAATTAGTATTGAACAAACACTTAATCTTATAATTGGAGTAGATATATTATTTATTAAAGGGTCGTTTAAATGAATGGTCACACATCAATCCAATTCTAGCTAAATTTTTTATATATTTAACCGTCATTTCGATTATCAATAAGAAAAAAACTCCTACTTATCAAAGTACTAATAAAAATTTATAATATTTTGTGAATAACGATTAAATATAACTGTGATTTAAAATTTTTTAAAAATTAACATACACCACTTACAATTAATAGCATTATTTTATTCTGGCGTTTGGAACTTCACGAGGGTTTGCCTCTATACGTACACTCTAACTGTTTCATATTAAGTAAATACACAAAATTAAAATTATTTATAACGCTTAGTAATAAAACTACCTAAACCCGTTCGCACACTTGGGGACACTGTCGTCCCCCAACTTTAAGAGGTCGCTGCAGCATACAAAACATAATTAAAATAAAAATGCTATTGAAATAGTTTATTTGGAGTACCACAAACTCTGTAGGTGGTTGGAATGTTAAAATTAATGTTTTTAAAGTTTTTAGAACAACTTTGTTTAAGAAAAACCATACATTTTTATGAAAGGGAAATGCGTGAAAGGGTTAAACAACTAAATGCGAAAGGTTTGATTCTGTTTTCTGTTTGTTTTTTTTTATTGGAGGCAAAATAAATTTTATTGTAGTAAATATGACTTGATATTTTAATGAAATGACTTCAATCTTAGTTTAAACAACAGTTAGTAACATTGATTTTGTGCGTTATTTTTGAAATTTTGAAAATTTGTATTAACAATTAATTATTATAAATAATATTGATACCAATACATACTGAATATTTATTAATATTATACATTAATATTTATTTATTTTTACTGTACTACTTATCTTGAATTTTTAATTGTCTACCGTACTATGTAATACACTGACTTGAGAAACGTAATTATGTAAATAATAAGTATTTCCAGTGAAGAAAAGACGGCGGTAGGCAAGGGTTCGCCATGAATTTACACGTATATAGGGAGAACTGTCCGTCGCTCGCCGATGCTTCACGTCGAATAATTATTCAGCTTAATAAAAACGGCTTATCCTCAAAACAATGGCCTGTCGTTTGCAGGCCAACTGACGATATAACGACATTCATTTTCCTTGTCCTCTCTGCCTCTCATCCTCCTCTCTCTTCTCCTGCGTTGTCTGTCTTCTCGCTTCGCTCAGTTAACTTTAATACGTGCCTCTCCTCTCTCTCTCTCTCTCTGGCCTCTAAAGTGGAGGGGCGATCCAATATATTGTCAGTACACTATAAAATTCTAGTCGGCTAATGAATTTTGTACATTTCAACAATACTGATTATCGAATGTGCAAATATTACAAGTGGGTTAGAAGTCTACTTAAAATGTGAATAATTTAGCCTACAATGTCCTTAAATGAATTTGTAACAACTAAAACAAAAATAGATGAATGAAGAATTATTATTAATTAATAAATAAGGTTAAAGTTATGTTATTCAAAATTAAGGGAATGTGAAATCGTAAATATCTCTATGTAATATTATATAGAAATCTAACAATTATGTCGTAAACATTTTATTTAGATTAGTATTACAAATGTTCCATTAACTTTTTTAAAAAGATTATAGACAGAAAAATATTAATATTAAAATTGAAGTTAACAATATTCCGACATTCTAACACAAATGATTTAGTCATATAAATTTTTTTTAATAAAAAGGATTGTCAGCTTTTTGTAAACCATATATTTTCTTTAGAAAAAAAATTGTTTTCAAATGATCTAATTAATGTTTAAGACATAATTTTGGTTCCAATTTAATATTTTTTTCTAGTTTTCTACCTCATCTTCTCATTTGTCTTGAAGGTGACTACGAAAGTTAGATTATAGATTTCATTTCATATAGTTATGCTTTTGATTTACTAAATTTTTAGATCTTCCACCGTTCTTTGTTTCCAAATTCGTCTTAAGCAACAATATTGATCCGAAAATTATCTTAACTTTCCTGAAACATAGATCATACGACTACAGGATCAGGATTTTGAACTGAAGGTCTTTTGATTCTTGACAAGGTCTCATATAATATCTGAATCATGACAAGGCTTCATATAAAATTTCAAAAACTTTATACGTTCTATCATAAGCTATCTATGTATAAATCCAAGCGTACACCGTGTACGCTTGGATTTATACATAGATAGACGATATTCTATATCGGTACAATAGTAAAATTTTTAACAACACAATCTGCAGTACTTCGTTAAAAAGTCTCGGTAGAAAGTCCGATCATACGTACAAAAAATAGAGAGATAGAAGAAAAGATATACATAAAAACACAGGGCTGTCGAAACAAAATCGAAAAATCGTCAAGGGAGACGTACACACGGGCACGGAACAATTAGCAAATTAAGCCCCAGGGCACCGAAGGGATAAAGCGTGCTTGTGCACACAAAGAGCCGAGCAAGCGTTGGTATAGCTATTGGTTATCGGGCGATTATTAATGTTTTACGCTGATTGATTCGTGGGGCACGCGGCTTTCGCCGTTCGGGCTCGGACGATTTGCGCGCAAAAGATTTCAGCTATATCGCTTCTCTTTCTTTCTCTTTTGATGCGCGTGATGCAAAGCCATTTATGTCTCTATAGCCAGAGTTTTTGTTTTTCATTAATAAACCAGGCGAAAATTCGTTTTGCCACTGCTCGTTGGGTAGTTTAAGACTATTTGGGTGATATTTTTTATAAACGGTTAATAGGTGGAAGAAAAGGAATCGAATGGCTAATAAGCCCTTTGTCTCGACTAGCCAGGATTTTTCATCTTGCCTAAGGGAGAACAAAATAATTTACATTATTTTTACCTCTGAAAAAAGGAGTGAAAAATATTCTATTATATTTTTCTCTTTATTAATTTCTTTTATTACTATTATTCATTAGAACTATTGTAACCAATGTTTCATTTGCAGATATTAAGCCACGTACGAACTTACATTTGTTTTCCATACACAATAATAATATCGGAACTACGGTGGAGGAAAACCAATATCTCATAACTCAGCTGCTTCAATTGAATCCATGCGACAGTGACTTGGAAAAGATTGAAAAATATCGTACCGAATTGTTGCAATCACAACTTACAAATAGTAATAGAAGATT
The DNA here is from genome assembly GCA_900480035.1 of Eupelmus urozonus. Classification (NCBI taxonomy): domain Eukaryota; kingdom Metazoa; phylum Arthropoda; class Insecta; order Hymenoptera; family Eupelmidae; genus Eupelmus; species Eupelmus urozonus. The sequence goes on along the minus strand of UELX01003304.1, from coordinate 15,477 downwards.
CTTACTTATTGCTGTGCTTTTGTCTACTTATCTGAAGGATCAGTCTGGAATTATTGTTTAAGAATCAAGGATTGTGTAATATTGTACTGTTACTTAAGAACATCTGGTATTTTCAATGTTGCTTTATATACGTCAGAAACACCTGGAAGGAAAAAGCAGTTATTTGTGAGTTTTTGGAAAAAAACAGATTTTACATATATCGTAATTGCTACAAATGCTTTCGGCATGGGTATCGACGAAAAAAATGTTCGATTCGTACTGCAATACGATATGTTTTCTTCGATAACCGAATATATTCAACAAGAGCAGTCCGCGATGGCTTACCATCGCTGTGCATACAATTATATAGTTATGTCGATTATTGTCGGTAAGCAAATAAAGTTATTAAAGTTACTAAAATATACATAACTATTTCCATCTCCCTGGTAGAAATTTTCACCATTTTTTGACCATTTCTTGGCCAACTGTGAAGAGTGAGACCCACTAGCCAATTTTTAAAGTTGGTTGTGGAAATTTCTACCATGGCTCTCAGAGGAAAAAATATAAATTTTTATTTTTTTTTTCGGAGAAAAAAATATTAATTCTTATTTTTCTCTTTCACCAGAGAAAAAAATAAAAATTTGTATTTTTTTCTCCTAGAAAGAAAAATGAAATAATTCATTTTAATCAATTCATTTTTCAGATTCAAAAAGAAAATTCGTTCCAGCAAAACAAAGGATGGAATGGACGACGAGGAGTACTTGAGACAAAGGCGAGAATTATATAATTACTTCCTTTTCTTGAATAATACGAACGCATGCAGGCATAAGATGTCTACAGTTTATTTCGGACTTAACTTGAACGATTACGTTTGTTCCACAAAATGTGACAATTGCTTGAAATTCCAATATACATCAGATTCGAAAGAGTCAATCGATTTCTATTATTCTAACGCTGCGCTGAGCATTATTACTATTATTCAAGATATGGACAAGACGTTCAACATTAAAATGCTATCATTCCAAGTATTAAATAGAATTTTACTAGGTAATACTAGCAAATGTTACCTAGACCACCCCTCACTACCCTGTATCAGCCTTTTATCCTATTTTGGTGTGCTTGGGCATTATAATCAGAGCTTGTTAAATGTCGTCTATTCTATATTACAAAGGGAAGTGCCCGTTTTAGAAGTATACATTTCGCACCGAGAGAACAATATTACTTCCTACAATATTGTAAAAAATTGTATATTTTTTGAAAACATATATGACGAAGGCATGGGCAATATGTTTATCAAATTGCATGAGCTAAATCTACCCATATTTCAGGTCATACAGAACGCGAAGGTGGAAAGAGTGACTCCGGCGATATTTTCATCGGGTTTCGTCATAGGCTACTTCGCTCGGTTGGCCGCAAAAGAATACGTTGAGCTTAATAAAAGATTTAAGTAAGTTCAAAAGTTTGTTATGTTAGCATTGCTCTTGGCGACAAGAGACGTATACTAGCATTTTTTATACGTCTCTGAGCACGAGCCTTCATCATATAGGCAGAACGCAGCAGCGCTCATGATGGCAACATTATATTTGCATGAAGGGTGACATCAAGTCGTTAGAAAATGAAACTTTTCACATTGAATTTAGTGATGAAAATATTACAGAAGTGAATAGGTTGAAAAACTCACTCCTAATATATTATAATTTATGTTACAGCCTCATCCA
>UELX01003304.1:0-12991 GCA_900480035.1 Eupelmus urozonus | reverse complement strand
ACCTAAAAATTTAACAAATATAAAGTTCTTTGTCAAAACTCTTCTCATGATATCTAGTGAAGTGATTAAAGTACATACAGGCTGCTCGGCTTGGCGTGAATAAACTACGTAAACATTAATATGACTCCGGTAACCCTCGATTTATTTTTTAGTCCCGCTCTTTCCGGACTCCCTTGCTCATTGGCCTTTTGGAACGGGGGCTCGGAGCTGCCGCTGGCGGCACTCAAATTTCCATATGCTCCGTTATACATATTGGGATACGTGAGACCGGACAGAGAAATTTATGGCTCGTTATGTGCAACGCGCAGCAGACGGAATCTGAGTCTGCTCTAGTATCAAACTCCAGTGATTTCGTGCGCAAAATAACCTGGCAAGTTGCGCGGATATTTCGTCCGGTAACGTCGTTATTATTCGAAAAGCTCATATTTTTTCCATCTATGAAGTTTCGGATTTTTTGAATAAACTGTATTGAAGAGACCGTAATGAAATTTATTGTTGAATATAGTTTAAATAAACGGCTCGACTTTCAAGTGCTTGAAATTTTAAAAGAAATCAGATCATTCACTATTTGTTAAATGTTTTTATAAACTAATCTTACTAATACTTCATCAAGTTTAGATTTCTTTTTTGATATATTGACTAGTTTTTTATCTGATATAGATTTAATTAGCTTTTTTGAAAGTTCAAGTTTTAATTGATTTATTTAGTAGGAACTTTTGACAGTTCAGATTTGCTTTTAATGAAATAGGATAACGGTCACTATCATATAGATATTTTGAGACTTCCCATTTTAGTTTCTCGGTAATATGTGATGCAAATTTGAGATCGATAGCCTTCTCTACACCATTAGAAGGGTTAAAATGAATTTTATTTTAAAAACTTGGATCTTCCAGTTACTTCTTCACTAATTTACCTCTCGTATAACTGTACGCGAAGATACCCATATAATATTGTGTGCATTAAAGTCACCCACAACTATCGTGGGGACAAACAATTATTTTTCCGGAATAAAACATTTTATAGCAATTATTTCTAACTTAAAACTAAGTTGCATTTCTCTACTATAGATGTTTAATGCAAAGTCTAAACAAGAATGACAGTTTCTATGTCAAATATGGCATCACGTAATTATTGAAAAAAAGTAAAAGCTGCTCGCCCAGGAATCCACGTGATTTTTAGTTTTGCCTATAGCAAATAGTATCCTTCTCGCGACGAGTAGGTAAACACGAAAATTTATTTTATGAAAATATTAATCAATTCTGGCATACAAACTCGACCTCTCTACCCTCTCCCGTCTGCGTACGCAAGTTAAATCGTACAAAAGCAAATTATATATATACTGGCTCAGGCTTACACTTTCGATGCTGCAAAGCAATTTCACTGGCTCTCTCTCTCTCTCTCTCTCTCTCGTGTGTGCATGCATGTGTGTTTGATTTTAGCAGCTCTTAGAATTGCTTTGAGAGCTTTTATGTATTACGCTTTCAAGAGAAATCTCGAAGTTTGTTAGCTTTAGTAGCTAATTATGCGCTAAGAAGACTTTTTTGATTGATTGAGTTTTGCTTGTGTTACGCATTTTTAGTATTACCTTTCGTAAGGTAGAAACATGTAAATCCAATTATTATGCCCTACCTCACGTAGAAATATTCTTTCAAGATTGTGTACAATCATTATGTACAAATTATACACAAAAATAGTCATATACAATTTTTAAACAATCGTCTGACAGTCAATTTAGAATCATTGTTTTGTGATACGAAAACTATATCTTTTTTCTTTGTAATTATTATAAGCGAGCTATTTGTCCTTTTTTGGAAATGCTCGCAGTTCGTTGATTGCTTCGCGGATTTTTTGTGTTGATCGCATGGATGACTACTGCATATACATTAATCTAGCCTTTAACTGCTCGAATTTAGCGACGAGATTAGCAGAGAACTTAACGTGTAGTGATCAAACTCGAAACTATTTTTCTTTTAAAAATTGAATAAGCTGCACAGTTATTTCACAATAAAATATTTATTCATTTTTAGGAAAAATATAAATTTCTATCCTTTAGGATAGAAATGGTGAACCAGCTAGCTTTTCGAATGTCGTTTTGATGATATTGCAATCACATCATGAGACGGTCAACTTTATACTTTCACAAATTTTACCGCGAGCATTTCCACTAGCGATCGAATGCAATAACGAAATCGTATTGGACCAGATCAGTCTTACTACTCAGACCCTTGCCCTAATCTTGCAACCGATATTCACCGATAATATACGCAGTAGCCGTAGTGTAACTTGATTGTTGCATCATGCACCTGCGACCTAGGTCTATGCAACGGATGACCACACCTCGACTAATGTCGTTTCTACATACAGGAACGCATGTCTGCTAAGAGCTTTGTCAAGATTGAATTATGCACCAGGTGTTCATCGTAATTGCACGCAAGTGGGCAACATATAATTTTTCATAAATCATAAAGCAGAAATTGTTCTTAATATATTTATTCTATCAGAAAGTGGTACGACTTTATCAAACAATATTTTAATACGACCTTTCGGATAGATAGCTTGTAGATAGGTATCAAATCGTAAAAGGAGAAATTAAAATAAGGATGATATCATCATAGGACTATTCTAATGATTTATACTATTTACTAACTGAACACTGTTCTCTTTCTTCTTTTTTTAACTTTCTTCCGAGTTACCTCATCATAGACCCCATCTTGATTTCCGAAGTCGATTTCTCCGGTTACGACCGAATAACATCCGATGGCACGTAAACAAATTCTTATATGACTGGGCTACCGGAAGGGACACTTTCCTTACGCTCGACCGATGTTGACGCTTCCGATCCCAGTCTTTGTCGCCTTTCCAGCTTCTCTGAATCGTATATTCATATCGCCCTCTCTGTCTGTATCTTTCTCTCTCTTCTGCACGTCTTTTCAGAGTCTTTGATGTTACCGGTTGCTAAGGTTCAGCGAGGCTCTATCTTTTGGATATTTAGCAAATTTTGCAGGAAAGAAAAGGAAATTTTAACTTTACTGTACTGAAGAGATAATGTACGTTTTGCTAATCAAATACTCATCTCAATAACTTTTACAATGAGCAAAATGTGAAATCAAATATAAATAAGAAAGGCAAACTGTATTGCAAAGATTCTAATAATATTAATTTTCATTCAGATTAAAGAATATCAAGTAAAATTGTCGCATCAAGTACGATTAACCACCTTTGCCTTACAGTTAATCCCATTAATTTCCACTAAACGCAACACGAGATTCAGCCCCCACACCAGCCCTTCGTTCTTGCCGATCGAAGCAGTTCAAGCAAGACACACTCTTAGCCAAAGCAGAGACAGAGCCAGCACACACACACACAGCCACACACGAAAACGGACACAGCCCCGTAGGTAGGAGCACATAGCACAGAGGACGAAGGAACTATGCTCGGGTGCAGGAGGAGCAAGGATCGGAAGTACCCGGCGCGATATTTGCGATCCACTCGAGCGCGCGCCAGCCAGACGCGGTGGGAGGATAGAGCCTTTATCATTTAAGTCAATGTGTACGTTATATTAACGCAAATTTCCCGCTGGCTCTCTCGGCACATTGTCACCGGCTGCTGCTGCTGCTGCTCTGCGCCTGGCGGGTTAGCCACCGCCGCGCGCTATCGAAATTCGATTGCGCGTCGCTCTCTCCTGCCTAGTCACGTCTCCGGCACGCTGACGCTGGACAGCTACGGTATAGCGCTTGGGTTTTCTTATTTTTTGTTTTGGAAATTTTTGGTTTTGGGGAAGGGTGGATGGGTTGTTTGGGATTGCGTGATTGAGGTGGGAGAGTGGTTCTATTGCTATAATAGAGTAATCGCGAATGGTAACAGAAGGCTTTTCTTTATTAAAGAGGGAACGATATTGTTGTTGACAGAGTATCGTTATCGATAGCATTTGAATATGGATGATTTCGTGCTAAATAGATGCTATTGCCCGATATTAAATCTGTATGGACGTAATGTGCAATGAGAGCGGGGGGCGGAAACTCTGCGTATCAATTGCAATTAAATGAATGTTGCTTTGGTTTTGCGCCTGTGTGCATGTGGATATGCTGTTGTGTATGATAAATCAGTATATTCGACCGCAAAATATTTTGGCAATCCCGTAATTTCCAGTAATTTCTCTGCGAATAGATGATAGAAATGAAGGCTTGCGCAACGTTCGCGATCGAATACTGATCGTGTCTTCTGTTTTTTTACAAATTTTGATTTTAGGAATTTCAGTATTGATTTCAATTTCCTAATTCTCTGATATTTTTAGAGTCAAATTGTAACTCCGGGAATGACTGAAGATAAATTAGTCAGATCTGACTTTAATAGAGTCAGTTTCTTTCTTTTATCTTGTATTATCGAAAAACTGACTCTATTTCATAGAGTATAAATTCTTTCATCTGATAGAATTTTTTTAATAAATAGTCAGCACATACATCATTCAACATAAACCAGAATTATCATTTCTATCGTATTTTCTCGTGCACTGAAAGAAAAACATGGCTGAACTTACTATAAATTTAGTATCTAAAACTCATCTGTGGTATAAGGTTATGACTACTAAAGCGATTGAAAATGTGTACTATTGCGCCTACAGTAGATAATTAAATATTAAACAGATTATACCATAGTTATTTAATAGTTATAGTTACGACAATTGAAATAACCTCAATATATAAACAGCCTAAATATCCGACTCTGCTTTTTAGAGTGAATATTTAATTTAATTTGAATTATCTCAGCTCTGTGCTATGAAGAGTGAGCTTAGAGTTGATTCTGACTCATCTATATACATATTTTTTCATTTATATACCACTCTGTATCGCTTATTTTTCAAATTCATTTAAAAAAATCTTAGTGTACACCCTTATATACATCACACGAACTCTCAAAATATTTTCGTCAAGTTTTGTAGATATTGTTATTAATAATAAACAAATATACAGCCATTAAATAAGTAGAATCGACAAAAAGACGAAGAAGAAATAGTAGAAGAAAGATAGAAGCAAAGCGCTCGTAAATACAATAATTGCTCAAGAACGCTCAACGCGACTCTACTATACTCGGGTCACCGAGCTTATGCTGACGCTTATGCGACTCTCAACCGGCAAACAAGTGGATCCCCGCATTTAATAAATAACGACGGGCGTGCGACTATTCTCATACTCGCTCCTTTCTCCATCTTTCGCGGCGAAGGAAACTAGAGGCGAGGAGAAATTCGCATTCGCAAGAAGCTGCCGCGCTGCGTATCTCTATTTGCGCGCGCGGGGCGCGGCTCTCGTATTGTTAGGTAAGTATGCCGCTAGTAGCTCCTCGCCGGCGCTGCCGAGTTAATCAAGCTTCCGCGCGAGAGTCACCCTCGGCTGCTGCTCCCCCTGCAGCCGGGGCCCGCACGGATTCTTCGCATATTGCCAGGGGTTCTCTATCCGCTCGGACAGCCCCGCGCCGATTCTATATTTTCCGTCTTTCTCACTGGGTTGCTGGCTCGCTCCGAGTATTGTCTCAAGTGCTTTGAGTAACCGGCTTTCTCGGGAGGATGGTTTGGGCTGGTGGAATATGTTGGGGCAGATCGTGTTGGTTTAATAATTTTCGGGGACTGGGGTTCGAGCTTGAATGAATTGACACTGATTAATTGATTGATTTTGAGCCGAGTTCTTATTTATTGTTGTTGATGTATTTTATCCACTTTCGGGAAAGTTTATTAATTCTTTTGTTAAGCTTGATAGATTAAAATTGTTACAAAGGGAATCATAATAGATTTAAATATTAACTTATATTAACAAAAATAATTAATAACTTGTACTTTATGTAAGAGCAACTTCAATTTATTTAAAAACTACTTATATAAACTTTATTAATGTTCAAAATCGCAATGTAGAAGAAACCGCAATATGCGATGCATGCCGTGTCTGACGCAATCAAGACATTCTCTACTTCTTTTATATTTCTCTTTCAAAAAGAGAGCAGCTCTGCACCTATGAGTCGGACAGTGATAAAATTTTGCAAAATGCTTTTTTAGTCCAAAATAATATAGGCTGAAAATATGGTTTGACTCGCACCTTTACAATTTGGTCAAGATATGTAGTGGAGAGAGTTCATTGAAAAGTTAAGTTTCAACGGGCAATATTTAGTTAAATTTTTTATTGTAAACTTTTAAATAATAAAGAGTTTGACTTGCATACTATAAAATATAGTACACATTATTAAAAATATGTTTATAATTAGAAAGAGCATAAACCTGTTAATAACAATTTAACCGGAATATTTGTTCAAAAGCGAATTTGTTATTTGCATCACATTTTACATGAAGAAATTTGAAAATGATTAAATTCATCAATCTAATCATACAAAGAGCATTTTTCCTTTTAATTTGCTCCATCCCAAAAGACAACGCCTAAGCAAAATTATCAAAAAAAGTATACACCAGCTTACCGACTCCGCCAGAAAAGCCAGCAGCAAGTTGGATATAAGTCAGAAAAAATAAGACGAATCCCCGCACAAGCAGCCAGCGTACACTCGCTTGCGCGCATATAGCCTAAGGCTGATCGAGGAAAAGAGCAGCAGCTGCTCGGAAGGAGGCCGAAAAGATGGAAGAGAGACCGAGACGACATGGAAATCCGTAACAAGGCTACACGAGGATGGATCTTGTAAAGGTAAATAGAATGCGTGTACCTCTTCGGTCAATCCCATATATCCGTTATTCCATTCGTAACGCGGCTGTACAACACATGTCTCGTGGCTCCTCGGCAGAAATTCGCATTATCTTTACGGCTCTTAGAGCCCGGGCCGGTCTTTCTCTTTTCCTTTTCTATTATGTAACTGGAATCGTTACTTATTCTGCCTTGTGCCTGCGAATGCGCGCGACGTGGAGTACGCCGAATGTGTACCTTTCCACGGATGTGGGTAGGATGATTAATTCTGGGGTATATGTGCGCGGAGGGAAGAATAAATTCATGCACTGTTGACTTTAACAAGTAGTAGAAAATTGTTATTACGGGCATGGAGGTGGATGTTTCTACTGTTGTCGTCTTAAGGCGGGATCGTTATTTTATTTTCGTTGTGTGTTTTTGTTTGATTTTAAATATTCTTAACAAATTTATTCATTATCTATTTGAATGTATATTTCCTGTCCGTTTAAACAATTGTATAACAATCATCTTTGTTAGAACTGCATACAAGTGCAAATTAGCTCCTTACGCAACAAGAGCGGAAAGTTAAGTAATAACCAGAGGGAAATATCAACTTTTTTTCATTGCAGCATGTAGTATCAAAAAGAACATATAGTTTCTGGTTACATAGATATTATTCTTAATCACCAATTTCAGCATTAAAAAATAAATATTAATACATTTTTAATATTTAACGTTCACTTCTGTCAGCGATTATTTTTTAATTTTGGAAAGGCGTGTTACGTTTGCAACCGACCAATTTCTATTCTAGAAACCTTCTCCCTTATTTTCATGTGCAAAAAAAATTAGTTATATCAATTTTGAGATTGAAAAAATAAAGTTGGGAGTAAAAATTTTTTATTTATTATTAAATTTTAAAGAATTAAAAACAAATTATCAAAACTTTAAAAAAGCAAGTCTTTCAAATTAGCTTTTCAATTTTATTCTTGTTCAAAAAATTGTTACAATAAAACTGTTAAAGTATACAAAAACATCAGATTGATTCTTTTAATTTTCCATTAAATTAGTTTTTCTTTTGCCGCGATAATTTTTTAGTTCTACCCAGGGGCAAAAAGCATCGTAACAAAGACTTAAAAATATCTGAAAATTTAATAGTTGAAAAAGCTGTTAATTAAATTGCTCAGTCTAAAGTTCGTTACATTAAGAGTAAAGTAAAAAATAATTTGTAAAAAAAATTACCCCAGCTTTTCATAGATGGATAAAGTATTGCATAAGAAGTACGTCCGAATAGTATTCCCCGAATATTTACAATTTAATTTGTTTTTTACTAACCTTGTTTATAAAATTAAAAAAACTCTTTTTCAAAACATTTTTGAACTGTACAAATATTTTTTCCGTTTCCAACAAATGAGTTGATTCAACACATGATATATTAATAAACAAGCCCTTACTGAAATTTATCAATTGCAAATCAGCAAAAATTACGATAAAACGCGCAAAATCAGATTAACCCATCTTGCTATAATCCTTACTTCTTCGATACACCCAAACCCACCCAGCTACATAACTCCAACGAAATACTCGCGCTTTTCTTCCAACCCAGCCGTCAAAGGCGGGCGTTCGCGAAATATTCGCGAAATTAGTTTCGGACCTCCACCGGCACGGCCCCATCGTTTTCGGGGGAGGGCAAAAAAGGCAGGAGACGATCGAGCGAATTTCCTCTTTTGGGCTAAGGGAGGACGGCAAGCCGGAGCAGAGACTTTTCGACTTATTGGCACTGCTTGAATAAATTTAATTCCGGCAGCCGGGCCCTCCTTCGCTTCCTGCATTCTCCCGCTCCTCGGCTAAGAATTTCATCTTCGCGCTGCGGCCCTCCCACCGCTGTCCCTTTGACACTCCCGATGTACAGACAATGTCGAGCTGTGTGTGGGTGGATCTCTTAGCGTCTGCGGATAGTCTTGGGGATTTGGCCGTTCGGGGCTGTCTGACCGGAACTTTTGCCGCCAATTATTCGGAGAGATAGTCGCGTTTTTTCATTAACTATTTCTTACTTTTGATTAATTCGATAAGCTGTTGTTAAACAAAGTAGTAATAGTAATAAAAACAGACATTTTAATTCTACTTAAGTTTTATGAATTATATCAATGAAACTAATTTTAGGAAAGGATTTTAAAATTACATTAGTCCTCAAAGAATTTCTGCGTATTCTTAAGCTAAAAAGCAAAACACCATATTTGTTTTTAAATAAAACTCGCAAAATAAATTCTGCAAGTTAACGAGAATGCACTTGTAAGCCATCATCATCAGCAAACTTGAAAAAAAAAGGAGCGCATCAATTAGCCCGTCTTTTACGCGCGACTGCGCTCACTAAAAAGCCAGGATCTACAAGCCGAGTGTCCGTCGACGTAGCCGGCTGCAGCCACGTCGACGCCGGCTAAGATCGTTGTTGTAAAATCCGCGAGGAGGAGGTAAGGGAGCCGCGTTATAAATAAAGCGCGCCACCTGCTACAGACTGATAAACCCCCGAGGTTAACCATGCGGGAAACGGAGCTTAACTTTGATGGTTTCCCATGCACACACGCCCTCCATTTTTCGCTCAGCTCGCTTTTGCGCTCGGTCTTTATCGCTCGCACGCTGCGATTCCAAATGTTTTTCTGTAACGTTTGGCCGTGTTGATTTGTGAAACATAGTACTCGAAATGTTTTATTGTAAAATTTTAATAAATGTGTGATATCATGACTTTTCTATTTTCGAAGGAACTGATGTATCCTGTAATTGCTGGCAGAGCACAGTTTCTACTAATATAAACTTTGTTGGTTAAGAACATTTAGGTGGATAATTAATTAGGATCCAATTAGGGTACTTAATTAGTGTTATTGATAGTTTGTTGAAAATTGATTCTATTTTTACACAAGCTTCGGTTATTTGCCAGTCCTTTCATGATAAGGTTATTAAAGAATTAAAAATTGTGATCGTGCTATTAAAGTTATATTGTAACAATGTCAGCTGTGCACAACAAAATATATTCAAAACTTTAGTAGATTTTTTTAAATTATAGAAATATAGTTTTTAATCAAATAATCATTTGTTTTTTATGGTTTTTGTATTTTAATATTTAATCCTCAGTTCAAAAATAAAAAGAAACACTTTTTTCTTGAAACCATCTCTAATGATAATTATCGTAAATTTGTGAGTTCAAACAAATTAATCTTTGTAAAAATCAATTATTAATTCTCATCATCTAAAAAACTATAGGTTTCTTTTTAAATTTTGGAAGCGAAAGTACGTCTCGCTGATTCGATGCTGCATTTTCATTTAACTCGCAACAGCATTACGTAATGTTTGATCGGCTTTAGCTTAGGGTATCGACGGGATTTCCAATTAATTCCTATTAACGAAATCTCTAAGCAACAGTTATTTCTGGCGTTATTATATAATTTCTAGTGTTCTAATGTAAAGTTATTAGATAAAACTATTTACAAATAATTACAATAAAGAGACGTAAGATAGTTGGCATAAATGAATTATTTACCAGCCAGCAAGCAGACATATAAGCTCAAAATCTAATAAATTCTTAACAATTAGAAACATTTGATACAGAGCCAAGAGTCGAAACTTTCTCTCACTCATCCCAAACGAAAAACAACCAGCCAGCACTCTCAGATCCTCGAAACCTCCGCAGAAGCGGCTCTCGTCGCCGCTCGACTATATACGCAGGCTCGAGATGCAGCAGCGCGGCACACATAATCATATTGGCATTCTATTAGGTATAGCGCGGGGGCGGAGGGTGCGTCTGTCTTCCGGCTGTTAGAGTCCCGCGCGCGCGCGCGCAGGCAGCAGCACGCGAATCGATAGACAACGTGATTATAATACCTCGTTCATCCGGCATAATAACTTTCTGCCGTTCGAATTGCGCCCCGCCTTACGTAACCTCGATTTCAAGCCTGCGTTAGGCGGCCCCGCAGAGCTATGTGCTCTCCCACGCGCAAATGCACTTTCGCACGTTGCTACCCCCCTGCTGCGCTCTCTGTATTTCGCTTCGCGGCTGGGAGAGACTCGCGAGCGGGAAATTCAGAGCGGACTGAGTTTTATGTCGATCGAGAGCTGAAGATCGTGCGTATGGTAAATATACTTTGTGGGAGAGGCTTTTTTAGTGAAAGAGAAAGATAGAGAGAGGTATAGAGGTGGGGAGGGATAGTATGTACTCAATATTTACTCTAAGATTTCAAAAAATTATTTCTTAAAAAATTACCCTTTCTTTAAACATTTATTTTTATAATTTTTATATACCTACTCGCTAAAGGAAAAAAGAATAATACTTCGTAAATGTTCTGTATCTTAAGTAAAAAATATTTTTTCAATTACTACGAATTTTCGGAAAATGACCGTGGCTCACTTTGCAAACACACGCTCTTCAAAATGCACTAAGCTCTTCATTTGCATAAAATATTTATCAAAACGTAAAACAAGCACCACGTATACACTAAGCCAAGTACTGCCCGCGTGCCATAAAAATCATAAAGTCCGCGCGCAAATAAAGCGCACAGTAAATTTAAACGATTCCGGAAAGCCCGACTACAAAAAAAAGAAGCATCACTTTTTCGCGCCATAATTATTCCGGGAACTTTGGGGAAAAAGGCCGCGAGCTTTGACGATCGCGGGGGAATATCCCATAAAGCCCCGCGCGCACATAGACTCTTGGCTTCCAGCCACAATCATGCCGACTGGATATCAGTAATGAGCCATTAGCTAATTACCATGTATGAAATCTCCCGCGGCAAGGACTCGTTAGTTGTGTAGACGGGCCAGCGCACGTGCGCGCTCGGATCCATAATACACGTGCTCGGCTCGGAGGTATTACGTCTGCGCCTCGTTACGCGCGCTCGCGCTGAGCCTGCGATTTTATTTTTTCTGCGGGCTGTGGGGAAAGTTCATTGACTGCGCTTACGGGAAAATAATGTGGCTTTTGCGGAAGGAGAGGCGAGTGGGCTTTTTTGGTAAGGAGCATACATGTTTTTTTGGGTCTAGTTGTTTGAGCTTTTGAGTTTATCGTTCTTTGCAAAATTTTAAACAAAGTATATTGAAAATTCTGCTATTTACTTCGTATAATGAATAAAGCTCGCTATGAACATGAATTTTAATGCTGAAGTGAACTAATGTATTTTACAAACTGTAAATTTGAATATAATAGATTTTTTAAGTGTTTATAAATCTCACGTTTAGGTTAACACGTCTTAGATACAAGTTATTAAGAAATGGTAAATATTAATATCTTGCCAAATATTCTACGCCAGATCATAAAAGATTTTTGAATAGGAGAATTCAGCGGTCCCGTATTTCTACGTTTTTGGCGCAATTAAAATTTTTACAACTAATTTGATTAATTTATCTGCTATTTTATGTCAATACGCAAAAGTTTAGAATAATCAAAAATAATTTATATACAATATGGCTCTATACTCAATTTCTTAAACTATTAAAAATTGCGAATTTCAACCATAATATCTGATAGAAACCTACACTATTTTGCATATGTTACTAAAATAATAGTAAAAAAAATAACGGTTAAAAATAGTATTACTAAAATGACGTTGATAAAATCAAACATTTAAAGATTTAATAGGCTTAAAATTTATTGTTTAAAAATAATACAGCTTACACAATCAATCTTTTTGTATTTTATTTTTAATATATTGTTATCAAATATCGTATCTAATTTTGTATCACAGATGTGACACTAGTTTTAAAATTTTAAAATGCATTTTTATACAATCCACTCAAACGTCACGTTTCTAGGTATTCGGCCTATTTCTGCGATGTAAAAATATAAGCTTCGGCTTTATAAATCTAAAATTATTGACCTGTAACGAGAATTAGAGTTTTGTTCGCGTACAAATCGTACTATCATGTCCGTTTATTTTTTCATTTTCAGAAAAATTCTAGGATAAAAGATAAACTAGTGAACATTTCTACAAAAACCAAAATTATCAGATACTTTGATAAAAAATTATTTGAAGCTATTTTATTACTTCTACTTTAATAATATAGTCAAATGTTCGTGAGAATTTAAACTATATATTGATAAGAAATCTGATGAGTGATTGAATAAACTAGCAAACTTGTGAAATGGTAGGAAATACGCAAAATTGTCTTTATTTCCTCAATAAGAAACTATGGTAAAATAGTATTACAAAAAATTTGTTAAAGTAAATGCTCAGATTTAGTGCGAAAATGTCTTAAAAGTAAAGTTTTCAAATATTTAATAATTTTACTAATAAATTTCTTATGCTTCAATCTTTTCTGCCTACAGCATTTTAAAATATTGACAAGTAGAACAT
>UELX01003303.1:0-24343 GCA_900480035.1 Eupelmus urozonus | reverse complement strand
GAGATTCTCCGATTTTAAACGGGGAAACTCCTTCTTTCAGTCCAAAGCTAAAATTGCCCATAATTTTTCAGAAAATTCGCCCAGATTTTCACTAATTTAGCGAATTATTTTTTTCAGTGTACAAAACCAAAATCAAAAATCACCCCACATCCCAACAAAACCTCCCCCTCAAAAAAACCAACCATCCAAAACAAAAAACCTCCTCCCCTCCCACCGCTACAAAAAGCATACGTCCTCGCCGTGGCTTTTGTCGCGTGCACATCCATATATACACATACCTCTCGCAAACAGAAGCCAGACAGAGAAAGAGAGAAGCGCGCGTTGTATGCCTCGCGCACATATACATCGCGGAGGGGAAAAAGGAGGGCCTGCGGGGCTGGCTGGGGAGGGAATATCGCTATCGATCGCGCGCCGATGCCAGCCCGCGAGCCAAGCGCGCGCGGCCGCCCGACGGATATATAACGAGCTTTTCGCGCGCGCCATGGCCGCGCCTCGATTCTAGCTGTCTCGATGGGAATGCGCATGTTTGAGGAAAGTTGGCTTTTAGGTGGATTTTTGGGCTGGTGGATGGTTGTGGAGAGGAATGATGGTTTGTTCGGTGTGGATTTTGTTGGAGAGTATGGAGTTTTGTTTTAGGAGATTATTGGAGATGATTTTTTTATGTTTGCGTTTGAATGATGTGATGTGGAGAGGGTGTTGTGGTGCGGGTGTAGATTTTGTAGATTAGAAATTTTTATAGATTTCGTGTTTTTGATTTGAACGAAAAAAATTTTTAGTTTTTTACTTGTGTACAGAGTTGTATTTAACTTCAAAAGAATTTCTATTTAGATGATAAACAATCAATTTTAAGTAAAAGGGCAGCCTTTTTTTTTTAATTTTAAGTAGAGATTCTATAAATGTGTTTATGTAGCAGATTAATCTTTCAACACTGGAAGATATCTCACTAGTCAAGAATATAAAATGACTATTTCCCACTTTATAACTGGTTATTAAATATCTACTAAACCTAGGGAAGAGAAATTCACGTTTGTATTATCATATTTCTCGAAAACAATATTTTTCGAATGAGGAGACTCAAATACATCAAGATTCATGAAAAATTCGGATTCCAAAAATATCACCATAATAACAAAGAATTTTCTTTATAAGAAGCAAAAGTCGGTCACCTGGACTACAATACACTCTCATCAATGCATTTATCACATTAAAAGTTTATCATATTTCATAAAATTGGAATGCTTAAAAGCACTTTTTAAAGATTAATCCACAGTATTATTCATTATATTTTGATTGAATCGTTATGGTCATATTTCTTTTAAATTATGCGTGCTCATCATTATTGTACCCGTTCACCTGTGAAAGTCCGTTTATGGAATTTTTTTTTATTGTTGTCGTCGATGCAATATGGGTCTGTAAGCATCATGTCAAATTGATTTAATTCATTACCTTTATTATAAATAAAGTTAATGTTGACGTAAAATTTCTACAAAGACTGTAAATCTGTATCAAAGACCTCTAGCGTATTCAAAAAGTTATAAATATTGATAGATCTTGAAAGTTTCGGTATAATGCAAGCAACAAGAATATCTTTGTATATACATGTTACATAAGAAGATAAATATGTAGCGCGCTATATGAGTTGCCAGTTTTCTTCGCATCTTGAAGCTTTACGCGATATATTACATCAGTATAGTATTTTATTTTGGGATTCTAGTTTAAGTTACTTTGAAACGTTGTCACTATGTATTTCGAGATATACAGTGCCAAAACCCTCTAAGTGAAGAATGAAAAATAAACAATATTCGAAAATTATGAATGGGTTGGAGAATATCTCGTAGTGAAGTTTAACTTTAAATAGAACCGACATACGCTGATATAAAGTTGAGCATTTCGAGATAGAGTGAAACTAGTTTTCATCGTTTGATATAGTTTATTTATTTTTAATATTCATTTTTTTCTTAAGAATTAATTTTTGTTACATAGACACGACTATATTATTTTTAACCTATTACCTATACCTATTAATCGGGTATAAAAAGTAATCGTTTTTTGACCATAAAACGAAAAAATTGTCAACTAATAAAGCATTTTTGTCTACTTGCAATACTCGCTTATCTTCGACTCGCGTTTATCATTTACGATTGGCATTGTAAATACAACACACGCGGGCAAAAAAGATCGACTTTACGCCCTTTGTACATAATATATTATTTTGTAATAAATGAACGATCTTTGTCCTTAAAAGTGTACGTAAAATAATTCTTTTTCACTCAGCGGAAAAAAAGCTATCGTAGTTTATTTGCTACATCAGACCGAAAGTACCATATTTGTTCCCGGCTCCGAAACGGCTTTTGACTCAGGTGGTGACATACGTGTGCTCTGAATTAATCAATTCTTTTAATCAAAAACTAATTAGAGGTCGCGATTTATAAAAATAGTTTTGTATTTCGGTACAAGTCCTGGCAAAAACATTACTCAGAAACGAATATATACAATCTAACTGCGGTATGTATGTCATATAAAACAACTATACATTTAATCCTACTTTTCACATACAAGAAAAAATAATTCATCTATATATTACAAAAATTACGATTGCACCATCATAAGTGAGTGAACCTTTTGGCCCTTGTGAGATGTTTTTGTATAGAAGTCATCTCCAACTCACAATATGCTTGCTCGCCTTTCAATTCACCGTACAAACTCAACACTCAGACAAAAATAGCCCACTTGTCATATTTGATACAAAAATCGCACAAATTACAGTATTTAGCGTTATTTACATCTGAGGTAAAATTATACAAATATATAAAAAAATCGCTACGTTTATAATTTTTATTCTTACCATTCCCTTCTCATATTGCCCAGCACGTTACCAGTTTATTATTAAACCCATCGCCAGCAGACAGCCGCAAATTCCACCGTGCAATAAGTCGCATCAGCATAAAAGCATTAAAAAAGAATCCCAAATCGATTCGCACCTCCCTCCCTCTCCCCTATATTCCACTCCCCAAGCCAAGAACTCCTCCGTTTCGAAAGCCACAAATCACGCTGGCCGCGAGCGCGTCCCGAAAAAAATTTGAATAACCCAAAATAAAGAAAAACGAGCATCCATCCAGCGCGCGCGCGCGCGCGCGGAGAGACGAAGAAGAAGAAGAAATCACCTCCCAAGGCCTCGCGGCTCTCCGAGATAACCGCGCGGTGGCGAGGAATCAAAGCAGCGACGAATAAATTAGAGAGACCAAGAAGAGAGCGAGCGAGCGCGCAAAGATAGACGTAAATAGAAGGCAGGCGCGCGCGCGAGCGCGCGTAAAAAGAGAGCTTTGAAAAATAGGTATATGGAGGCGCGGCGCAGCAGCAGCAGCAGTATGAGAGAAGAAAAGGAGAGAGAGAGAGAGAGAGAGAGAGAGAGAGAGAGAGAGGGAGAGAGTAGGGGACGACGAGAGTGGCAGAGAGAGGGGGGGTGGTTGATGGGTAGAAGCTTTTAGCCGGGCTAGATGGTGCCGAGATAACGGCCCCGCTCTCGCTCGCAGAGTGCCGCGCGCCGCCTCTCTCGGAGTAGCGCGTCGCTCCCCCTCCCCTCGACTTTTTATACGTATATATATATGTATATGTACGTGTGTACCGTAGCTCACGTATAACGTATATATGTGCGCGCGCGGCTGAGCGAGTACGTCGATGGAAGAGAAATGGGGATTGTAGTTTCGCAAATTCGGATCTCTGGGTGTGTGTGCGCGTGTGTGTATGTGTGTGAGCGTATGTGTGCGAATGGCGTTTTTGGATTAGCACGCTGAAATTTTTAGCGATCCGGTGCTGGCTCGATATAGAAAGAGGACTTTGTGGCAGTGTGTAATTGCTTGAGTATTGTTTGATTGAGAAGTAAGAAATGAATCAAATATGCTTCTAATTTGATTGTCAAAAGTTATTTATCCTCCAAATTGTTTTTTAATAAAATCTCTTTTTCTAATTTTTTTTATTTATTTAAAAAATGCAAAGAAAGAGGCTTTGTATGTTGGCAGTGACATTTATATAAGCACATGGCACTTGAATGCACTCCAATATGTCACTTTGTGACCTCGAACTGCGTACCAAAGATTAATGGACCTATGTATCTTTTTTTTTTTTTAATAAATTCCGTTGGTATCTTTTTTAACACAAGCAATATTATACGCGAGCTTGGAATAACGTCGTCCAAAAGATTCCTTTACGGTCCTTGCATTTTTGCGCGATGAATATGTTGTACATGGCCAGAATGTATAAGGAGTAACGAGTTAACCTTGGTGTTGAAATTCCAAGACAATAAGGTAGAATCATAGCTTTAGCTTAGCTGGTAAGTTCTGCTTTTGAAGCTTCCCTATAAATTCTTTGTAGCATATGTGAAATATCGATATAGTTTCAATAAACAATCAACCGTTATAAAAGACGTCAAACGAAAGAACGGCGGTCATTAAATAATACGTCAGGTACAAACCATCATATGAAATCCTTGCAACCTAAAAACAACCCAATCACAATTCGAATCAGTCACTCAATCCTCCATCCCTCTAAAAACGCCACTTCGACGAAAGCAGCATCGTTTACATGCACCGAACATCGGCCAATCTTCGATCTACAAAATTCCTGCCCAATATCTCGGCAAATCACTCGCTCCCTATCATCGCTCCTAGCCCATTACATCCATATCAGAACCCTCACAAAAGCCTAAAAGTGCATCGGCGTCCACATAACCGCTAGGATTTATAGACGAGCCATAAAAAAAAAAAGAAAACAGAAAATCCAAGCCCCAAGGAGCCAACCTTCTAATACGGCGATGCCGATAACGAGCCGGTCGACACGGCCCAGGCATCCGAAAAATCCAGCGAGTATCAAATTAGTCTATCGGCTACTCCACTTCTGTCGCGGCGATAAGGCGGCAGAAGCGCCGGCAGCGGAATGCCTAATGCCCCGTGAAACCCGAATTTTTTTTATCCCCCCGCCGAAACACTTTTCCCGGAATATAAATAGAGCAGAGAGCAGCGCGAGCGTCTTTTTATGAGCTTGAGCCCTGGCGCCAGGTGTCCGTGTGGTCGTCGACGGATGGGCTAGGTGTTCGGCGTCGGCTGACGCTCGGAGAGTCGAGTTCGGTGGGTGTATAAATCTTGGATGCGGTTTCGTAGAGTTTGATAGGACGAATTCCTCGAGAAGCTGAGGATGAGTTTCGGTGGAGGTTGAATATTATCTTGATTTGATTGGAATTTAAATAGCCTGGCTGAGAGGTTTAGTTTAGTTAGCTACCGTCATAGTTTCATTATTTTTAGCTTCAAGAATGTTTATACATATTCTAAAGCAACTCTTCCTTCAAAAATTCCAGACGACCTCTAGGCCAAGGCCCAAATCCCTCGCCAAGGTCACTCCCTCTTAACCCCATAATCCCGTTCGAAAATGCGGGAAAAAAATTAGAGCGCAAAGTAGAAGGTCCCTTCGTAGGTGGCGCCAGTGGGATCCCCATGGCCCGTAGCGCCTGGATCAAAACATTGCGGGTAGCTCTCGGCGTTTACGACAGCAGGGACGGACCTTCGCATTAGCCTAAACTCCGTATATACATGCATAAGGGAAAGAAGACGGCTTGTTTACCTGGGCGAACGCGCAAGCTTCTCGGGCGGTCGCCTCGTTAGCCCCCCGCTGCGAGGACGCCACTATCTCCGGCTCCTTCCGCCGGAAGAAATAACTGCGCGATCGATTTCCTGACTTTTATCTGAGAGGTGAGCCCTTCAGGTAGCGCGCGCGCTTCTCAGGTATTGGAGCGTAGTTTTTTTTTTCGAGCGTCTCTCTCTCTCTTGTTTCTCTCTCGCTCTCTTTCTGCTCCAGTTGTGTCCGCGGAGGGCTGCTTCTTCGCTTCGGATAAGTATCTTTCTGGGCTGCGCGTTCTTACGTCGGGGCTACGCAAGCGAGCTGGCCCTATCTGGCGAATCGGGATCTTGGGAGGAGAGCGAAGGGCGATTTGAGCTGTTCGATGGCTGATCGAAGGTATTCGGGAGGTCGGGAGGGATTTTCTCTTTGAGGAATGCAAGTGAGCGAGTCGGGCGAGTTTATAGGTGCGTTTGTCAAAAAAGTTTTTTCGATCGTTTATCGAGTGGTTGTAATTCGGAATCTTTTTTGTCATATTTTATTTAAATCATGGTTTGGGTAGGCAAGTATGGTGCCAATGAGATTCTGGAATGAACAATTCAATTTTTTAGTGAAGTATCTCAAGAATAAAATTGTAATTATATTATCTGAATATTTAAAATTTTGTTAGTTTCTAATATAATAAAGACCTAACTGAGGCAAATAACGCTATAGTGATATTAATAATTAGACAAACTAGTCAGGTTTCAATGAGGGCCTATTTATTTTGTATTCAGGATCTTATTCTATCGCCATAGCAATTTTTTATTTCTTTTCATTACTAAGAGTATACTTCCAAAATTATTAGAAAATATATAATTGCAGTACTTAATCGTACTACTCATCATAACCTAACACAAAAAGCACAACAAAAACCTAAAAATAGACCACTTCTATCCACTCCCAATTCTTCCTCCCGCCTGACCCCCCTAAAAAAACAAACACGAAATTCCATAACCCACAACCCTGCAGCATAAAAAAAAAAGAAGACGAAGCTCTCCATTCGTCGGACTCATATACTCCCCGAAGGATTAAGATCTCTCTCTCGCCCCGGCGCTCTCTTCATTCCCTCTCTTTCCGAAAAACGGTAGCCAAGACCGCCCGCCGCGCTCGACGAGCTATATACCTCCGTTAGGCCGCGCGTTGGGATTATATACGACACGATGGCCTTTTAGTCGCGCGCGTTACGTCATTCTCCGTCTTTCCCTCGCGCAGTTGCGCAAATCTAGTCCGCGACGAGAGAAAGGCGATTTTCCGAGGAAAAGCCGTTACGTGCGCATCGCGGCCGTTGCGTCATAATCGGGCCCCGGCAGTTCGGTTTTTCCGGGGAAGCGATGATCCTGCGGATGGTTATTCGGCTTTGCTTTAGGACTTAGGTGAGTGGGACTTTGAGGGAGAGATGCAGTTGAGGCGAGAGGGATGGAGGTATGTGGTGGAGGGATCGGGAACGTTAAGAATGTTGGATGACGCGTGCGTTGTTAATCGTTATTTTTGCGTGAGTTGTTAATATAAATGTTTATAGTTTGTTTCATGTTTTGAAACTTTATTAAGGAGTAGATCATTGAAGAGGCCTTAATTGGAACGTAACTGGGTTAACTTATTTTTAATATGTGATTATAAGACAATTAATTTAGTTTCGGTTAATATGCTCTAATTGTCCATTTAAATATTCTTTTTCTGAACTATACGTCTACCAGTTCCAATTTTAACTTTAATAATAAGAAAGAAAGATTATTTATAACTGCCTTGTAATAGAGAAATCACGAGTAAAAAATTAAATAATTTTCTATTAAAATTTTAAAATAGTTAAGCTCAAAAAAGCGCCAATTTAATTTTCTACTCCCACAAAACAACGATCTCCAAAATTTCCCTCGCTACAATTTCACAAACATCTCATCACCCACTCCCGAAGCCACACTTCACCAGCGATTATTACACCCGCACTCACCGCATTCCCATCCCCCGCCAAAAGAGCAACGCTCGATCCGAAAACGCTACAGAACTCTGCCGTTCGGCAGCTAAAAAGAAGAAAAAATTCAATGGACCACGCCGGGCGTTAAGCGCACAAAGCAGAGACAGAAAGATTTAAAAAAGCGCCTCAGCAGCAGCGTCAGAGCAAAGGTGGAGCATGTACACGCAAAAAGCGCAACGGCGAACGGCCGAGCGTGAAAAAGGTAGCTCTCCCCCCCCTCGTGCGCGTGACGAGGAAAGAGAAAAGGAAAAACTCCGCGGGCTCTTCTTAATAATCTACAAACGAGCCGGATTAGCGCACTCGGCCGAACTTTTTCATCGGGCGCGCCAACTTTTCACTCAACAAGTATATATTTTCAGCGCCGACCCTCCTGCGCTGGCGGTAAGCTTTTTTTCTGCCGGAGAGTTTGCTGAGTGTGAGGAATTGGATATAGATGTTTGTGTGTGTATGGTGGATTGTGTGGATTTTTGTAAGTGGATGTGGGCTTGAATTCTGCATCGAAACGTTGTTTTTTAGCGGTTGATTGGGTTTTTAGTTTGGATTACGTGTATAGCATGTATACGATTGAAATAGGTTATCTTTTTGTGAATATTGCGCTATTCAGAGGTATTTAATTTTTGGACATTTTTAGATTAAACAATAGTTTTATTTATATACAAAATTTATAGAATTATACTCCATGAAAAGAATTTATTATTTCATTGAACGGCTTGATTAAATGAATTAAACTTTTTTTGATTCAATAAATTTTCAATTTTATTGATTGTACCGAGTTTTATGCTATAAAACGATAATCCTGAAAGAAACGACTATTGTTATATAACAAAACGGTATCACAAATTAAAAATAGCTGATTGAATTATTTAATCTTTTGGTTATTTATTTAAGAATTTTAAATATTACTCTGTTATAACTTTACTGCATTATACATTTAACGTTTAAAAATGTCATTTCTACCAATGTACCTACAAATTTATATCAATATGCAATATCTCGCTCAAAATTCGATCATCTATAATTCTTTGTACCAAAACCTTTTTAATTTTCGCCAACATACCACCTCCGCCATTCCTATAAAATCACCACCTTCAACAACAATCCCCAAAAAAATCACAGTTTTCTCTCAATACCACCAAGCCAAAACCAATCCATATCTATATCCATACCAACACGTGTAAATCGTAAAATACGTCTCAGTCGCTCGACGCTAACCATGGCTCTTTTTCTTCAACGCCACACGCTTACGGCAGTAGCAGCGCAGCCAGCTTCACATGCGCCCATGGCTCTTCTCAAGTGGCCCCCGAAAAGTGAGCATCTGCTTGACGGAGACAGCTATCGATGCACACACACGGCTGCCTTTGTCGGCTACTTTCGAGCGCAGGAAAAAAAATTATGCTTGCGTATACTTACGGTACTCCGCCGAATCGAGCGTGATATTTAGAGGGCCGCGGCTTTGAATAGTGAACTGTATGTATGTACGTGGAGATGCTTGACTAAAGGAGGGTTTAACATTTTTTAGTATGAAGTTTACGAGCGGGTGATGCGATGTGTTCACTTTTTTTTTGTACACTTAGGGAAGAAGTTTATTATTTTGTGGTTGATTTTATGAGAAGTTTGTTTTTGAGATAGTTGGTTTTAGTTTCAGCTAACGTGGTAAATGTTTGATTCAGCTAATAAAATTTCTGTAACTACTTTTCAGCAAATTGCATAAATGTCAGCTCTGTGTTTAACATAGAGGGTTATTAGATTTTAAAGTAGTGACTAAAATTGTAATTATATATTAAAGTTTGAAACCAGTTTTCATTATTCTATAAACCGACATTTTATCACATTATTATTTGAAATAGCTATAATTAAGAATAAATAAGTATCGAATAAATCCAATAGAAAATAAAATATGTATAGTTAAAGTTATTGATCATCATCATCATTATTATTATACAGTGTACAAATGTAGCATCATTGTCATTATTATTTTATTTTCTCTGTAAATATTTATACTGTAAAAACGCTCATTTCGTTTTTAATGTACGTGAGATATATTTTTGTAAAATTCAATTTGTAATATCAATATGCATTATAATGATTTAAAAAACATCAAACATATTTTTCATAATTAACAGAAGAAGCAGTAGCTTAAATAAATTAAAATCGTAATTAAAAAATTATTTAATAAATACCTAATATTATTCTTATAATATTTTAAACTTTAATCTTGAAATTAAAAATTATATAACATAAGAAAAAGTATTTTTTATTTTTTTGTACGCTCAGACAAGTAACCCACAGTCATACAAGACAAATTCGTAATTTTTTTATCTGATACAGCTTTCCTTCCTTTTGGCATGACTTACACATAAATACAAGCGCGTCTGTATAGTCATGTCATGAAATACGTCGATCGTTGCTTCAACGCTCAGCCTGCGGCTGTTCTTACGCATTTTTATTTCGGCTTTGCTACTTATATACGCTTAAACAATGCGGCGCGTCTATATGATTTATAGCACAAATGGATTTTCTTTATGCTGCTTATGAGATTTTCTTTGTCGCGTGGCTTAGAGTAATGTATGCGGCTAAACATAAACTTTATTTGAGTGGAGAAAAACAATAGATGTCAGACATAAAAAAGTATGAAGATTGCGATAATCTAATGAATAAATTATCAACGCTATTTCTTTGTATTCTTTTTATGGATTCTTGCATTATTTCGGGTATTTACTTTTTATTGTAATCTACCGTGCATCAATTGCATTACTATATATATAAAATCTTAAAGATACGCACTTTTGTAATGAAATTTATCCGTAAACCTAGAAAGTAGATTCTTTATTATACAAATCAATCAAAAATTTGAAACTAAAAATCGTCGAAGCAATGAACAAGTAGAACAATTAAAAATTAAACTAAGCTATTCAGCACGCACACCCGAAGACTTGAATAATTCGGCGAGCGCAAAATCTCGTTAAGCCCCTAAAAATATCGTTCGAATCCGCTTAAACCAACAATTCCGCAAAATTTTCCCTCCCAACAGTAATTCCGCGTCGCGTTATCCTTCGGCAAGATCTTCTCCTTGTAAAACACGTCCTCGCGCCTCCCGAAAAAACGAAAAACCAAGTCCCTGAAAAACCCCCTCTCCCGCGGCCAAGAACCTCCCTCATCCCCCCAGAAAAAAATAACCCACAAAAATCAGAACTAAAACCCTCTCCCCGTTGCAAGATTAAAAAAGAGAAAGAGAAGCCAGGGACGTCAGCGACACAGAGTAAGAGAGCAAGATCCAAAAAAAAGGCAACGCGCAGAAAAGGATCGCTCGGCAAAAACTTCAACTCTAACCTCTCCTGCGGCTCCCCTCCCCGCCGCCCGGAGGAGGGAATCGATTGTATCGCGAGGGGCGCCGCCGCGGTCGGCCATTTTGTAGGGGAGCCGGCCGCCCCAGCCAATGGGGAGCCGGCGTGGGCGTGGAGCGGCGCATTGGCGCAGCCGGCTGCTTCGCGATGTTGGGGAGGGGGTAAGGAGAAACGATCGGAGCCCGCCGGCGGCGAGAGGTTAGGTCGCGACCGTGGAGTCAGTGCCTCTCCAGGCCCCGCGCCGTCAGCCTCGTGTGTGCGTGTGCTCCGCACGCGCCTCGCACAGTATATATATAAACTCGCTGCCACTGCTGTCCGTGCATGCACTGTATACCTGGCCGCGAGTTTCGTTTCTCAAAAGAGGGAGTCGTGTTTTTTTTGCGAATCGATGTGCAGCTGGAGTATTGTCGTTCGCGAGTATAGTGTGGGAGTTGGCGAGCGACGGCGGCGCGCGGTTAGGATGGCAGTGACGGATCCTTGAGACAGATAGCTATTGTGAGTAGCTCGCACGTCATTGTGGATTAACAGTGTGCTGGGATTTCGAAGCGACATCGGCGCCGAGTGGTGTTGTATGCATTATTTCGTAACCGAGAGGTGCTTTAAGGGGCAGAGTCAGTTTGAAGTCCGAATCTGCGCGGACGCCATCTTGTAAATTCAAGTGGCAGTACACAGTGTCGAGCGCGCGCGAATCACTCAGCGACCATCCGCGAAGCATGACACGGACAAAGGACGGCCACCGCCTCGTCGCTTTCATCCCCGGTGCGACGTGAGACAGAACTGCTCGGCTCGTCCTCAGTGACCCGTACAGACCCCCTTAAAAACAGTGCTCCTGCAATGGCAAAACGAAAATTTCGCGCTCGTTAGGACCGCCGGCCTAACCAGGCACCGTAGCTACCTCAGGAGGCTGTAGTGCACCGAGAGAAGAGACCAGAGGGGTCAGGAGGCTCCGGAAAGGTCAGCTCGGTCTCAAGATTACCCGCAAGTCTTCGTGCGCCGAGGTGGTGGCTGCGCGCGGCTGCGGCGGCGCCGAGATAGCGCCGAGCGCGATAATGCAGCGAGCGGGCCAGGGCTCGGCTGCCGCCGTCGCCGCCGCCGGCGGCGGCGGGGTACCGCCACCCGGCGCTGGAGGCCCCCTGGGCCCGCTCCAGGGGCCGCCCAGGTCGCTGAAAATCTCGCCGGTCAAGATCCAGGATGAGCCAGGCGATCCCATGTCACAGAGTAAGTGTTCACGCTTGTAAGATCTAACGCGAGTTTTGGAGATTTTGAGAGTGTGGACGGGGAGTTTGATTGGCTCTAAGGTTGGAGTGAACGACAGTTTAAGTTTTATTATGGGGATATAAAAGGTGTAAATATAAAGGCTTCTGGGGTTTAGATTTTCAGGAGTGACAGGCGGTAGGTTTCATTTGATAAAAGGAGTTGCTGACGATATTAGAGTGACTAGAGTTGTAGATTCTTGACTCTAAACTGAAGTGAACTAGAGTAGAAATTTAATAAGTTGAGGCTAATGTTTCAAATATAGGACGTCGAGTCCTTAGTATAGTGTAACTTGTATCCATTTAACTACCGTAACCGTTGCATTAATGATAAGTAGGAAACCTTGATAGGATCTAGGTAGTTTTACGCCAGAACTACTTTTTGATTAATGTGAAAATTTACTCTAGAAAAAGTGGTTTTATAAAGTGCGACTAGCAAAAAATTCATTTGTATTATATGTCATAACTATAATAGTCACAAAAGTTGATGAATCCAATTTTGACCGCCTTCTTAATCGGAGACAATTAATAATTATCTCTAAGCAGACATAGTTTACTGTTGTTTAAATGTCCATAAAAGTTACAACATACGAAGCATTTTACAAATCGTTTAACTGTTACGGAATTACATATTAATTTTCATTGAAAGTTCATTAAAATAAAATTCAAGCTGTTTTTCAATTAAGACAATATAAGTTTAATATAAAATTTAAAACACGACGCGAATAATTTGTGAATAAATGCAAGTATTAGAATGGTAATTAATGAAAATAATGGTACCATTTAAATCACCAGTTACACTCTACGATATCGATAATTATTTCACTTATTTGCAGTTTTAGATTAACCATAAATATGAGAATATTAGCAGTTATTACTATCTACTCGGTCACCTTAACCTCAATAAAGCCTTCGTTATGAAATTGGTAGATGAATAAGAGACGCTCAATCAGTAATTATTCAAATCAAAGTCCTTTTTCATTAATATATGTAAAAACATATAATTCATAGCAGTATCAAATAATTAGACAAACAAAAAGCAGTCTCACTCCACCTTGCCGCATAGCACGTGTGATTTAATGCAGCTTAAAATTTAATCGCAGAGCAGTCTTGTAATATTTGAAGACACATGTACATTAATTCATTGACGTTCTTCGCATAATTAAAACGCCCCTTACGTCAATAGTTCAGCCTAATACTCGCGTAACTATTCATGCACGCTTGGTCGAGCAAAAACTGCGCTTTCCTAATTAGTCACACAATCTCAGCTCGGCGAGTCTATCAATCTGTCGGCTAGATCAGCGCGGAGATTCTGTTTAATTAATTCGTCTATTTAACAATGATCGTAAATATCGCGCTCGGCCATCTGACTGGTGTAGTGGCTGCCAGCTTGTTAAGTAAACCGTGTTTTTTCGTATACTTACAACAGGATACAACTTACCAACAATAAATTCCCCGTGCGAAAATGCTAGAAATTTATATTCGCTCGGAATATATAAATAGGCGAGATATGATCTCTCCGAGGCGATTAATGTGTTTCACGAATGTGTGTACGTGATTCAGTGCCATTTCGCTCTAATATATACTTGACGTCTGAATGCTACTATCTTACGAAAAAATTTGTTGCAATTTAAAATTTGATAAATCGAATGAAAAAAATTTATTCTTTCACTAACATTTTTAAAATGATAATTTTTAATAAATACCAGCATCAAATCTAGTTTAATAATCTATCCAACAAAAAAAACTTACTTGCTATACATTTATAAAACTTTAATGTAACCATACTAAAAATAATCGTAAAACATCCATACTCCACCCAAGCATCAATCATCAAATCTCCATCCCAAATAAGCCTCATTCAATAAGAAACTCTCCACGCGCGCAATAAATCATCGGGAAATAACCGAATCAGCCGCAGCGCACCCGTAATATTTATGCCAGGATTGATTCTCCCCAAAACCATAATCATAACCTCGAAATTCCTGCGAGGCCCGCCAAGTATGAGCGCATCGGAAGCGGACAAATCTTATTTTCGTTATATCCTTCGGAGCTTACTTACTTGCACGCAGGCTCCGGATATAATTCACGAAGGAAGCGCGCGTTTAATCGGGCAAAGTGCCCGAGAGAGAGAGAGAGAGAGAGAGAAAAAGAGAGCCGAGGGTCATTGAACAGGGGGCTGCTGCGTGTATACGAGGGGGTTGATTTATATTCGTCGGCGCGTGGCTGACTTCACGCAGGGCTGTTGAGCACCGGCGAATGGTAGCTCTTGCGTGTCGCGCGAGGTTGTATATAAACGAAATTTCTTTTTCATAAGACGGAGAGAGGTGTGTATGGTGTTTAGATGACGCTGAGTGGATTTGCAGTGATAATTACTGGTTTGGCGGTAAAGAAGAGGGTGTGTTTATTATTTGCGAATTATGGGACTGTTCAGCGCATGTGTGAAAAGTTTAAAAAACTTTTTTTTGTTCCGAATGCATTAAAATGTTTCTTTAGGATTTCAAATAATGTAATCTACTTTTAAAACTGTTGCGCTATATTATTGATCAATACAAATCGCTACGAAACACAAAGAAAACTATCCAAATTAAACTTTTCCAAATATTTAATTATACACCCAAACGCTATAAAAACCGTTAGTATCCACACACCGTGCAAAAATAACCCAAAGAAAAACAATTCGCCCATCCAGACCTCCCCCCGTCAATTTCTTCAGGCAAAACAAGTGACGATACATAGCGCAGCTTCCAGCTATAAAGCCAACTCTCAAGCCCGAATCAGGGGAGGGGGGCAAAAGACTGAAGTGCTGCAGCATCCAGTGTGCCTGTCCCCGGTAGGAATCATCAGCCGATTAGAGTGCAGATGTTCTCATCTGCGGATTATGAGCCCCCTCTGTCGTATGTTCGCCCGGCGAAAAAAGGTAGGGGCCCCGCTGTATACATACATATACCTTCCACGCATGTGCGTCGAGTATATATACAGCGAGGGACACAAGGAGGGGGATGACATCGACCGGCGCGCGCGCGCGCGCGTCTTTTTGGTATAGGGGGCATGATTGAATTATCATGAGTGTTTGCGGAGCGACGGACGCGCCAGCCAGCCAGCGGCCAATCGAATTAGGGGCGCCGATGCGGGGGAGAGTTGAAAAACGGCCGCGCTCGCGTCTAACCTCGAACTTTTTTTCTTTTGGTGAAGAAGGAGAGAGAGAGGGACTCGCCAGGGTGTTTTCGTTCGATCGCGCGAGGGGTTTTGGTGTGTGTGAGAAGGTGATTTGGTTGGGTTGGGTTGATTATTGAAATGAGATTTTTTTTAGAGAGAGATTGTTTTTTGGGATGGTGTAATTTTTTGGACTGAAAGTTATTGTAGCGGTAGCATATTTTAATTTGTTTGGAATGGTTAATGTTTGTAGGATATTGATGTGGTATGCGACTTCAGTTTGTACAGTACAAGAAATTTAATCATTTTACAAATTTCAATAATTAGTTTATATCTTGTTATAATTTGTTACCTTTATTAACTGTATCATTAAACGTTTAACATGACACTTCTATTTTCTTCTGACCAACTATTTGCAAATTAACTGATAAGCATAATTTTACAAGAAAAATTAAATTTCTCAATAAATTTGTGCGACACTGTTTCAGCCAACAAATATTAACAACAAAATCAATCATTAGCATCCAATATACCCATTGCAAACGCAAACCTTAAAATGAAAAAAAAAACGTAACCTACTAAGAAAAGCCAAGGGCCCAAAACCTTGGGGCCCACTGTCCCCAAAAAAAAAATCCTCCAAAAACTTATCAAAACCATCCAATCTGTAAACACTATCCCTTTCCGATCCTCCATTGTCTCTGACCTCCCGATAATTTACAACCCCCAAAATTACCTCATCCTATAAATTAATATTTGTTCTCTCTGCCCCCTCCCTCGGCCAGGGCCCTGGCGCCGCGTATAAACTTTTATTGTCGCGCGAAAAACCGATAACGACGGGATGATATATTGGCCCCTCCTGGCTTTCCTCAATTTTACGAGCGCCGAGCGGCCGGCTCGGATATCGATCGTATATATAGCTGCTGTGGCTGCTGGCGCCAGGGGCTCACCGGAAAAAGGTGAGGCGCCTTCTGGACTTTGTCGTGTACGGCTGCGCTGCTGCTGCAGCCGCCGGAAAAGCTATAGCGCCGCTCGTAAAGCCCGAGACGCCGCGAGCGCCGAGGATTTTTCGGCTGTTTAGTCATCGCGAGAGCTGGGCGAGAAGAAATTCGAAACACTTCCGAGGAAATCGGTTGTTGGTTTTTGGGTTGGTTCGAGAGGATGGTGGGGATGTGTGGTTTGGAATTTGAGATTGTTGGGTTGATGGTTTTTGATTTTGGGTAGTTTTGGTAATGGTTTGTGATTAGGTTTTATGAGAAATTGTGGATGTTTTTTATTAAAGTAAATTATTTTGGAATATAGGGAAATTTATAAATTTTTAGTTGGACGCTCATTGTATGTTTTTATTAGCTCGTAGACATAAAGTCCTCTATTATAAATGTAAAAATATAAAAGTACAAATTTAATCAATTTGAAAGATTTATAAAGATATTTAAAGATTGTAATATTGCTTACATATGTACGAATTTCAAATAAAAATAAAAGGTTTTTAAGTTCTTTAATAAATTATAATAATTTTCATCGCTTTTCTATTAATTTTTAGTATTTTTTGCTACTATCAGACGGTTAATAATAAATCTTATATTACCATACATTTTAGTATAATTTATTAATTATTGTTATCTATAGACTTTCCACTAAAACAATAATACATAAGCTTAAAAATCTCAATTATCAAATATTCAAACCACCAGCAAGCTCAGCACCTCAAACAAAGTAAAACTTTAAATCGATCGTCCACCTTAAGTACCAGCGTTAATAGTTTATTTCAGAATTATCTATATATTTTCGCAGCGCTCGGAAAGCCCTCTAAAAATACAATCTTCGCCAACTTCCAATAATTCCTACATACCCTCACCTCAAAACCCGCGCTGAAAATAGAGGAAGGCAATCAGGCGCAACTGGAAATCGGAGAGATCAAAATTCGATTATGCGAATATGCCGTGGGGACGGGAGAAGGCGACAATTGCATAGCCGAGGAGGTGCTGAGCGCCGACGAATTATCATGAAATAACAATATCAATTTCGCCAAGGATTATCGGACGGAAAATTACGGTCGCGCTATATTATAACGTGACGTTTATTGGACGGATATATTTTGACGGCGGCGCGTGATGTATAAGTATGCATACGTTAAAAGCGTCGTAACTTTTTGAATAATTTGCTAGCGTCGCTGGAGATCCTCGAGCTATTAGCCAAGATTACCGGATCATCGGAGTGGTAAACATTGGTAAATTTTAATGAGGTTTTTTGGCTCTCGTGCGCAAGAGTTTGGTAAAAAGTTTTTGTATTTTGAGAGGGTTCTTGTTCATTAAGTTCTTGTTTGTGGATTTAAAGTTAAAGATTGTTTTACTAATATTAGGAACTATATTTTAGAATCTAATATTAAACCTTGTTTTTTTTTTATAATTTATAAATGGTCTTTATAAAAAAAATAATTTTGACTAATGTCAATGACATTTATATAATTATAAAAATATTTAAAAAAATAGAATATAGAAAATAGTAAACTGTTAAACAAACTGTAAGAAAACAATGTTTTATTCTCCCTGATTGATTAACATTTTCGAAACTTTTCTACAATTTCAAAGTAGAATGCATAAATATTTAGAACGTTCATGAATGTTTTAAACTGGAAAGCTACCTTTTACAGTTATAGTTTACTTAATTAATCAGTCAAGTTTTTCATCACGTATCAAAATTCGTATCCACAGAAGCACTTCACGATACTCAAGCCTATATGCATTCTCGACGTTCTAAATATAGAATCGACAGTGCCGAAGACATCTCGCATGCCGCTGCAATTTCGTCTTGCCCGATGAATTATTGAGAGGGCGCGCGCGTCGCACGCTAAGTAGTCGCATTAAAATTAAATGCCTGAGTGAGAGTGTGAGGCGTGAAGTTTGCGGTGCTATGTATATACATATATAAGATATTTTACGTCGATTTACCAAAGTTACGAATTTTCTGAAATTTTGGATATTGGTTAAAAATTGTAAGAAAAGATGAAAAATAGTTTCAGCTATTTGTGGTTATTTTCAGGACTATTTTTTATGACAGCTAATTTTAAAATATTTATAATGTTAGTTTACTTATAATATATATATTAAAATTACTAAACAAATATTTTAAGATCAAATATAAATTATGTTTAATTGTTTTCAAATAGCGACTGCAGCCACGAAAAAATTAACTATGTTAATTAAACACTATATTATATCACTAAGTTTTAGTTTACATATTGATGAACTCATTATTTACTAGTATACACAAATTTCTAAACGTTTGTTAATCATTTTTTAATGAAATTATTTTCACCAAAAAGCCAAGCAGCTCTAAAAATCGTTTCGCAAATGATTGCATGCACCCATCATCATTATTTTCAGTAAAACTTCTGCAAATCAATAATCCAATTAAAAATACAATCATTAAAAACCATCATTAATTTCCAAATAACCTCTCTCATCTCGCAAAAATCATTTATCCAATTTTCACACCTCCTCTCATTGAAAAATCGAAAATCCGCGCACAACTCGCTCGGGGGCCAATTAGCCGTCGCGCGCTTCCCGACTATTTTTCTCTCTCTCCCTCCCGCGCGTATACGGCTTAGACAGCCTCCTCTCTCCCTCTCTCTCCCTCCCGTTCGCGAGGCGCGCGCTTTATCACACTAATGACTCTTTGAGGCCCCGATTCCTGCCTGTCTGGGGCCTCTTTTTTTTGCCAACGATTGAAGAAGCCCGGTGCGGACGAGGCTTGATTTATACGGATCGAGGATTCTTTCGCTGGCTTTTTTTTATTCACTTTTTAGATAATTTTTTTTTTCTTTGCTTGCTTTTTTTGCAGGCTAGGCTAGCGTTCGGTTCGGAGAGAATTTACTATGTTGCTTATAAAAATTCATTGGGATGGTTTATTTGTTCGGGACAACGGTCACGTAAAGCGAACGTGATTGTGGCTCGTTTTATGCGTTTACCGACGGGATGCGTGCCGAAGTTAACGAGTGTGAATTTTTCCGTAAAAAGAGCGATAGTTTTCAAGCTGGAAAGTATTTATTCAAGCATAAATCTTTGACGTTTCGAAAAAATACACAAGAATTATAGAGGAAGAACGTTTATCTATATAATAAAAATAATTATTTTATTACTCGCTGTGGCTGTACAAAAATATATCAAGAATTTTTTTAAAGGAGCTTTGTTGGTCAAACCGAACGATCGGTTTTTTAATTTTACGATATTCAAAGAATAAGTGGGCGTAAAAAGATTTGTCTTTTCCTCTTACGATGTCCAGCTTACTGTTTCGCATATAATAATGAGTTTATTTTTAAAAGTTGAATATGAGATCTTACCATGAAAAAATTTGCTTCTGTCAACTCTTTGAATTGACATCAGCTGCAGATCAGTAACAAAAAATTTGTATCTAGATCATTTTATTCGTGTTACATTCATGATCCTTTGTCTTGTTGATGTGTAAATCCGTGTAAAAGTCAGTTGCAAATCGGTTGTCAATCGCAATAAAAGAAACCTGTCGAGCAAAGATTACCGTACGAGATATATAACAGTACTGCCAAGCAGAAGCCAAAAATCCAACATGATTAAATTACCCGATGATTATTCAAGATGAATCATTATTCATAAATATTTATCAGAAATCTTCAAACATTTATAGCACATATAAATAAAAATAAAAAAAATAATTCTCCAAATAGTTACATTCCAAGAGCAATAAATCCCTCTTATATACAGCTACCGGTTAAATTTTCATACCCGAGCCAACGCGATTATTCAGCTTTTTAAATTCAGGTAGCAATAAGAGGTGAAATATATATTTTATGAATTTTAATTTCCTACCTTCAATCTACAGCATCAAACGAAAGTCCAATCGAGCCTCCAGAAGCAAACTTTCAATGGATCGCGAAATAAATTCTGCCTCGACGCCCGAAAGTGCCGATTTAGAAGAAATATGCATCCTACGGCCGAGCACGCGCCAATAACTGAGTCAGAGGCCACCGCAAGCCGTAAAATTTATTTTGAATCCTTCTTTGCCGCGGTGCCGCTGCTGATGTCTACATTTACATAAACGCGACCCGAGCGAATTATTTGCCGGCTGTCAAGCCAACACTTGGTTCTTCTTTTTTTTTGTTTAATGAACAGTGCTATTGTAGGATTTTTGCTTGGAGTTGTCTCTTTTGCGGGTCTAAATATATTGCAGACGCATAAATAAGTTTAATTAAGGAAGAATTGATTAAGCTACTTTTTATTTACTTTTCAATAAGGTATCCAGTTTCAAATTCATCAATTTTGAATTTATTCTGAGCTCAAAAACATTTATATTTTCACGAGATAAAAAGGCGATAAATTATCCCCGTGAAATCAATCCACGCTCAAACTTTATTTCCGTGCTTACTTTTTCATACCCCTTAAAACTGCATCGGCAAAACCATATTAAATGCAAGACGCCTCATGCAACGTTAACCAGCCCGATAAACCTCTGACCCACTTCCTCCACTAAAGTCTAGACACACCTTCCCTCCTAGCCGAAAATATACCTTCCCAAACTCGATCATCGTCATTCCCATACCCCCTTAAAAAAAAAATCCATCACCGCACCTTCGTTAAAGAAACGGAAGCCGCAGCGGTAGCCCCAATATCGAATGTCTAATTTCGCGCGCGCGCGCACTTCTAATGAGGATATACGACGAAAAATCGAGCGAGAGAGAAAAACGACGCCGAGGACAGGTATAGAAACGCACGGGAGAGGGAATTAGGAGTGAGAGAGAGAGAGAGAAGGAGAGAACCTGCTCTCTCTCTCTCTCTCTGTCGGGTTGAGGCGCGACGTCGCCGGGGCGCCGGAGGAATGCCGGCAGCTGATAAAGCGACGACGACGGCAGTCGGTCCATGGCCAACACCTACATAAATTTCGGCGACCGCGCGCGAGCGGCCCCGGGGATATCTTTTAAAGAGAGCTCCGCGTTTTCGGCTCGCAGACGGCCGCTGCACGAATATAAGACGGGTCCCCAAATTTAGCCGGGCCAGCTGGCTTGTGTGATGATGATTGGGAGGTTTGGAGCGTGATAGGGATGGATTGGGTGTGTATGGATTTTTGGTGGATGTTTTTGATGGTTTGGGATGTGGCTATTTTGAGTGTGGAAAGTGAGTTTGGAGTATGGTGAGATGTTTTTTTTGATTTATATAAGCAGATGTGTGTACTTCATACAAAAATCGGTAAATAAAAATTGTGAATGCAACTTTAAAGTATGTTTGAAACTTATAAGTATTTTGTCTGAACTAAACGTTTAATTGCTTATTAGTATTAAGCAGTTTTGTTTACTTTGCATACATTTAATTTGAAATGCACATAATTTATTATTAAGTATACAAGTTATTAATCAAGTAATCGATTTTAGTTGAGTTCGACATAGGATATTAAAACGCCGAAGCAGTGTATAATCGTAGTTACTTAATCTTTTTTACTAAGCACGCCACTAGATACAAGAATATAATAAAAAGCCAAGCCTCCTTATCTCTTAAGTGACTATTGTAATGATGCTCCCCGATGGCTCTTCAACGGTACATTTTAACGTCTCGTTTTTACTCACAAACCGTAGAAAACCAAAAACCTGAAACTTCCACAGTTCTCTTTCAAAATCCAAGTTACGATTCCCAAATTCTTGTCATCCTTGCACCGCAACCTCAAGAAGACTCCTGACTCCAAAGCTTATATATATCCCCCAACCGCAGCAGAAAAATCCAACACCTCGTCACCTCGATCATAAGATGCGCTAATCGCATACCAAAACCAAAAAAAAAAAAACACAAAACAACGTCACCACGCAGATCCACCTCAGCTTCCTCACCTCGTCTTTGTCCTCTCCTCGTGGCGCGCTGCTTGAAAAATGAGCCGCTCGGGGTGTAGGTATATAAGCCTCTCTCTTTCTCCGGCAGTCAAAGTGGATCTGACACGTCCGCAGGCGAAAAGCCAGAGAGAGAGGAGAGAGAGAAGAAGTCGACTCTACGACTCTCTGGAGAAAAAGGAAGAAAACGAGCTGGAACAAGCCAGCTCTCTTGAGCTGCATCGGCGACGAGGATTAAGAAAAGAAAGAAAAAAAAAACGAAGCAGGAGAAAAAAGTGGGTAAAAGAGAAAGAGAGTGCGCAGGGCGATCGGCGCCGGGCCGCGTGTCGTGGACGTCTGCGTTCAGGCGGGTTCAGAGGCGCCGCCGCGGCGTTCGGTATTTCATTAACACCTCCGCTAATTATTTGGCCCCGCGCGCGCGCGCGACGCCGGCGGTAGCTTTTCCGCTTTGCGCGCCGGCCAGAGCCAATGTCGGGGAATTCCTTTGGTCTTGCGCTCGCGAGCGCCTAAGGATCTCTGTATGTTCCTCTCTTTTTCTCTATGTTTGTGTGTGTGTGTGTGTGTGGGTTGATGTGGAAGGGTTTGTGGGAGAGGATAGAGCTAAGCTGAGCCGCGAGGATGGTAATTTGTCGCTGGACTTTACGATCTGGCGGTGATTATTGATCTGGAGATTCCGCGGATTGTTGTGCGCCAGCGCGTGTAAGAGGTCGAGTGAGGTCGTTTGGTACACCATTAGTGTGTGTGCGTGTGTGTAAATTGGTTGGTTTGCTTGGGTGGGTTACGTCTTTTTTAAAGTTCGGATGGAATGGGACTTGGGTGCGCTTTCGACAAGCAATGATTCGCTGGATTAATGGTTGAAGTTCAGTTTTTTGAGGGACCACAGGGAAGAGAATTATTTATGCCTGTAAATTTGCCGGTCCAGCAATCTGCGTTAATAAAGTTGATCAGAATGTGATATGTACACAAACATTTTTAAACTTGTTTTTGTATTAAAAAAAAAGTATAAACTGCAAAACTGGCTCCAAAATATTAAATTACGAAATTAATTGCCATTTCGCCAGTATATTTTCCTTTATTATCACAAAATTGATCAATATTTTCATGAAGCTACATTGAACAAATTGTTCTCTTATTCCATATTTGAAGAAACCGCTCTAATAATTTAACCAAAAAGTAACCTTCACTTTAAAATCAAAACACCACTCTTCACCTATCCCACCCACTTTTTGACCCCAAACCCTAAAGAAAAAATCCCTCAATTCCCCAATTTTTTCCAAATATCCTTCCTCATCCCTGCCACCCACCCCCACAAAGAAACCCATCCACTCACCCATCCCAATTGTCAATTCCCCGCGCTTTTCACGGCCGTTTAATCTAACCGCCACACGCGCTCGCGGCACGTAGGCCCGCGCACAAAGGGGGCAACTCGGCTCTCTCTCTCTCTCTCGCGACCAAGTTTCGTCCTGGCAGTGCGCCGTACAAGGCGCTCCTCCGCTGCGTTCCTTATCGGGTCCCTCTCGCTCTTGCGCGCGCGCGCGCGGAACCTTTAACACGCCTCGAGCGAGCAACAAGACACATACACGCACACACGTGCAGCCCTCTCTTTCTACCTACAAGCGCGCGTGCGAGTACACGTACGCGTTTCTGCTCGGTATTTATACGAGAGCGAGCCGCCTCCTGTGTTTCTCTCATTCTTTTCTCTCGCGCGCGCGCGAGGGCATGGGCATTTCTTATCCGTTTGGTCATAGCGTTTTGTTTCTGCTCTCTCTCTCTCTCTCTCTCTCTCTCTCTCTCAGCTAAGCGCGAACTTGGCTTCTTTTGCTGTTTCGGCTTGAGAGAGAGAGGGCTTTGGCTATCGTGTGGAGAAGGAGTGATTATGGGGGATACTAAGTGTTGGGAGTGTGAGCGTGGAGAGAGGGATTTTGGTTTTTTGGGTTGGGAGAGGTTTATGGAGAGATTTTGCTCTTGAAAGTTGAACTAGAAATCAAGGTTTGGGGAGTGATTGACGTATAATTTGTGAAGTAGATCGTTCTTAAAAACTATAGTATACGCATCTATTCTTAAAAGCGAGGTACGATGAGTATTGTTATGCCTTTTCGAGCATTTCTATTGGTTTGCCAGTCGCAAT
>UELX01003302.1:0-24349 GCA_900480035.1 Eupelmus urozonus | reverse complement strand
GAGAGAGAGAGAGAGAGAGAGAGAGAAAGAGAGAGAGAGAGAGAGAGAGAGAGAGAGAGAGAGAGAGAGGGAAAGAGAGAGGGAGAGAGAAAACGAGAGTGAGAGAAAGGGACAAAAGAAAGGCGGATTAAAACTACCAGGATCGAGGTCTTTTATCATGCCAAGTGCTGCTGCTGCTGCCGGCTGGGTGTCCGTTATTGGCGACTTTTCTTTTCTTAATATCAACAGCAATGGAAAATGACTTTTAATCTCGGGGACGTATTTGACGCTTAAAATAACCCGCAAGACTTACGAGATGCCTTTTATTTACCCATCAGCGAAAATTGCACCTGGCGAGTCGAAGCGAGAAAGAGAGTGAAAGAGAGATTTCTTGATTGTGCAAGATTATCTGCAGTAAAATCCTATTGTACTTTTCTTTCCGTGATAATTATAAGTTTAATAAACTGTTTTATTAAATTTTTGTTACTTTTAATATGGATATAATTAATAGCACGTTACATACATACATATTTTGGGTCGACTTCCTAGAATCTACGAACAATATTTCGTTATAATTACGTTCCTGGAAAATCGTTTCATTAAAATTCAGTTAAGCGACTCAACGATGCATACAAATTTTTTTTATTTTATTTCATCTATAAATAATGTTTTAAAAATATACAAGTCTGATTAATCAATAATGAAGTTATGTCACGGTGAGTTTTTTATAACTATAAAAAACATCCACATCTTATCAGTCTCAATAATCCAATGCTATATCAGTAAGAATGCTGCTCAATAAAACGTAAAACCGCGAAAGTATATTTTTCAAGTCTAATCCTTCAATTATAATAAAAAGCATGAAATACCTACAAAAACTCTCAATCAACACCCGATCACCTCAAACCTTCCACTTCCCTTCCAAATGCAAACACCGTAGACACGAAATTTAACCTCGCAATTATTCACCTCCAGCCATCAACTCAAGAAACTACCCGACTCCAAAGAGAAAAAAAACTTCCGCCGTTGCCGAATCCACAGTCGCTCCGTCGCAACTTTAATCCGAGCGTGTCCCTGCAAAAAGAAAATTCATTCTCTTTGAACGGCGACGAAAAAGCGCGCGCGCGAGCGCAGAGGCTAAAAACTACGCGAGTCTCGCGGGGAAAGAGAGAGAGAGAGAAGCCCATTGTCGGGCCGGGACACATTGAAAGCCGTCTTGGAGCTATACGACTTTTCGTCGTCGTCGCATAATCCTTTTGCCGCGCGCTCAGTCCGGCCTGCGCGCCGGAGTAGTCTTTCACTTTGTTTCTCTCTTTCTTACTTTTCCGCGCCGCTACACAAGGACGGGAAAGCCTTTCCTTTCATCGGTCGACTTGCGCCGGCGTATATAGTCTCGCCGCTTAATATTTAACGCGCGCGCGTCGAGGGCGAGGAAAAAGCCAGCTGGGAGAAAAGAGGAGAGCGGATAGTCGGTATTTAGAGGGAAAATTTTCTCGGGGTAGGCCGGGAGGTGAGAGCGATGATGGTATCCCTGAGGGAAAATCACGCGTCAATAATTTCGCAGTTGGCGTTGTAGTTGATGGATAAAGTGTGAAGGTTAGCATTTTTCTTGTAGCGAGTTTTGCGGGATGCTGAATGAGAGATGGAATACACGTGAGATGGATTATCGGAAGGGTTAATTATTTTTTTTACGATAAATTAATCGTTGAAAAAAATTCTTTACGAGAATATGTGAGATGAGATTGTCTTTGATAAATCTGAGAATGTAAATAGGCAGATTTTTTGGATGAAAAATTTTTTCAAAATCTCGATTTACCCAAAACTTCCACAATCTCGAGTGCAGAATGCCGACCCCTTCAATAAGAGCGATAAGCGAGACAAGAAATATATTCGTCTCAGAAAGTCATGGAATGCGTAATAGAGATAGTTTGACAAAGGCTGGAGGGAGATGAAAGTAGAGCATACGCAGAGATAAGGAGAGAGGCAAAAAGAGACGGAAGAGGGAGAGACGTGGGTGGTAGGGTGCAAAGAAAAGCGTTCTAGAGAATGTAAGGGGTGGAAAACAAGAAGGGAACGTCGGAGAGTAGAAACTAGTAGTCGACGAAAAAAGAGCGAAGGGAGGAGTCCAGGCTGAGTCTAAAAAGCCCGAAAGCAAGAACGCACGCGAAACTACTACATAAATTTAGCCGACAGACACTATCTTGCGTAACCGAAAACACAAGTAAATCCTCGATCGCGCGCACGCACGTAAAGGGGCGGAGTTTAAGGGGTGTCCTTAGTCAAAGCGGCGCACAAAAGGCGCGAGATTTCGCGCGAAGCGTTGGCGAAAAAAAAATACAGGGCGATGCGAGTGATAAAAGCTGTTTCTGGCTTTGTGAGCGCGGCGCGGGACTGGGTAGTCACCTCCGGCTGTTTGTGTATACACACGCCCGACGTATTTGACAAACTCGAATTGGCTCGATTTCTCGGGCTCCTTTTATGCGTTAAACGGTTTTCATTGTGGCCAGAGCGCGATTAATCGTGCTGTGTGTTGCTGGTTTTTCTTTTTTTTTGGAGGGGGGGGGGGTGATTTTTTTTAGGCTGATAGAGCGTGTCTTTTGTGCGATTTCCGGCTGGGTGATATTCGAAAGGATTTAACTGGCTATTGGTAAAGGGTTGAAGTATTAGTGCGAATGAAGTTCTATTGTCCATTGCTGCAATAAAAGTTTTTAGTTGAAAAAAATATATTGCATCAATGATATATTAATATTAATCCTTTTCTGAAGCTCTGATAATGATTTTACTAATCTAATTTCAAACGTAAAACTTGCAAGTAATCATTAAACTTTTCGTCCAAACAATTCAGAATTTTCGTAAACTACATTTCAAAACTAAACGTCCCAAAATTACATCAAAACTTCATTTTTCAACAATTCCCAAAATCATCCTCCCTAGCCACTCCCTTTAAAAACTCCTTACCGTGTCCCAACTTTTTCGCTCTCCATCCTCTCCCTCTCTCGCGCGAAAATTTCCTCCGAAAACTCAATTTCTCTTCTCCGTGATACGAAAAAAAATGGCGGCTCCCCGGAGGCGGCGCGCGCGCGCGAGCTTGACAGGACCCCACGCAGCGGGCTTCTTCCGCGTGCTCGGCGAGCTCGCCACCTGTTGACTCGTATTTATCTAGTATTCAAATTCGCCGCGGGGAATTCGCAGCGGAATCCGGAGGTGGGGAGGGGCTTGGCCTTTTTTCCGGCCCGAGAGCGTCGGGATTTCAAAGAGCAAGATACAGAAGGAGGACGCGAGGTGAGTGAAAAGCTGTGGAGGAAAATAAAAATGAGGAAGATTCTCGGGCTAAATCGCGGAGTTGAGTGTGAGGGAAGTGGCGAAGGAGGGATGGAGAGAGAAAGAGAGAGTTTTGTCGTTCGGCGAAAGCTTGATGGAGCAGAATGTCTTTTAAAGTGCAGTTTCGGCGCGGTCCAGTGAGCAGAAGGATTATTATTACGCGGCGGTGAGGTTAAAAAATTTCAGCCCGGGTCAATGAGGAACGAAATGCTTTTGTTAGTTCATTAAATCAGCAGTGGAGAATTTTTATTAATTTAGGCATTATCTTTAATGTAAGAACAATTATTTTATAATTCCATGCACATAAAAAAAAGTCTCATTATCTCCAAATTTTTTGCCGCCGGAAGAGGCGCTAAAAGCTAGCCGAGAAACGGCCGAGAGCGAGTGAAAAGAGATTGTTTTGCTCCGAAATGACGCGGCGCGCTTTAACTTCACTTACGCACCGCGCTGCGAAACTTCTTTCAATTTCCTGTTGGACTTGACTTTGCCGTCTACTCCCAAAGGGGCAGCCAACGCGGCGTTTTTCTCCCACTTGAGCATGCACGCAGAGAGATCTATGGGGCTGCTTTATTCGAGGATCGCCTGGGCAATTCCTTTATTCTTGACTTTGTCTCTCACTTTCATTCGGTCGTCTCCGCTATGCGGAAGTCTTTGTCTCGCGCTCTGACTATCTTTTCGGGGCTATTTTCATTGTGTATTGTAGTTGGGTCGTTGAATGACGTTTCTAAAAGCGCTGAGTGATGTGAATCGATAGATATTAAATTAAAGTCGGATTAGACTTACGTTCTGAATTAAATTTAGGCGAAATTGGATTGTCATCAGGCTATGAATAAATAAAATTCAAATTGAATTTCAGCGAATAAACGTTATCTTATACAACTTAAATTTTTCTATCGCGATACTGTCGTAGTTATCGCAAAACCGATAGACGGAAAAAAAAATTGTTTGTATTGGCGAGCGAAGTAAGCGTAAACGCTTTAAGCTGATCAAATGTTTGATCGTATTAACAAAAGATTTTGCGAATCAAATATTTACAAGAGTGTACATTGAAAGTGCACACAGCATTAGCGGCAAACTAACTTCGGCCTGCAAACAACAGCGGCAATTTGTAGCCCTTTCAATTGAAACGCGCTGGCTACATTATTTAATTTATTTGATGCACAATCACTTAATAGCAGCTTCATTGGGGTATTAATAGTTGCGATGATTATTGATGTACGAGGTTTAGTACGTTTAAATGAATTCGTTTGTGTGTAGC
This sequence comes from Eupelmus urozonus, assembly GCA_900480035.1. NCBI lineage: Eukaryota > Metazoa > Arthropoda > Insecta > Hymenoptera > Eupelmidae > Eupelmus > Eupelmus urozonus. The sequence goes on along the minus strand of UELX01003302.1, from coordinate 19,791 downwards.
TTAAGCTTCGTTTAATATAATGTTAATTACTCGAAAATTGAAGCAAAATTAAAATAATTTATTTAGCTTATATGCTGCGGAGCGGCATGCATTATTAAGCTTTTATCATAAATGTACATCAACATATTAGTATAGTTATTTATTATTTTAAATTAGTTTATTATACCGGAATAATTTCTAATAATGGACATCAAACGTAGATGAATTAAATAATTTGTAATGTAACTAGTACTAATTTTAGACCATTTTTGTTACAATAAATTAATTTAATATACAATTATAGCTTGATACTCAATCTAATAAAATGACCACCTACATCAAAACAAACCCAAAATTACAAAAACTCAACACAAAATCATACCTTTACACACCGCAATCCCCTCGAACAAATCTACTTACAAAACTTGCTTTTATCTCCACGAAAATAAAGATAACCCCCGCGATAATCACAGATAATCTCGAGGCCATTCCTAAAAAAAAACAAGAAAAAACGTAACGACTCTCCCGCTTGCACTCGGCAAAAAATTCATCTCGTAAAATCCTTCCCCCATAAAAAAAAAAGACGAGAGAGCCCAACACTCGGCGAAAAATATAAACGTCCAGCTTTACGAGTACGAACTTCCATTCCCCCTTCGCGACATACCAAACTCCGCTTGGCTTTTAAACGTCGCGCGCAAAGAGCAGAGAGCGTCGCGAGCGCGCGGCTCGTTGCATATAAATCGGACTCCTCTCCTAATGGAACGTCGGCTGGCTTATTTTACGAGGGCCGTCGCGTGTTCCTCGAAAACGCGAGCCCAAGGTAAATAAGCGCCGCGCGATATGGTTCGTTCGAGCGGACCAGAGCGCGCGCGTCGACGCGCCGTGAAGTTGGCATCTTAATTGGCTCTGCGGCGCGGTTTTACGGCCGCTCGCCGCGATTATTTCGTCGGGTAATTATTCTTGCTGTTATTGTTATTGAAATTTTCAATTTTAGGAGCTGGAAAATAGAGATTTTTTCCTTTTTTTAAGGAAGGGATAAAAGATTTTTTTATTATCTAGTTTTATTGTTTTATGTTTCTAGAAAACGTATTAATTGTGATCTTTTTCTCTGAGAATAATAAAGAAATGATTAAACTTCACTTTATGAAATATCCTCCGGGAATAACAACACTTTTTCCAATCATAATAAGAAATTTAATGTAATAACTTCCGGCTTTCCCATAATATTTGGTAAATTGAGCAGTGAAACTGCCAGATTTTTTATCATACAGTTCTTACTTAAGTTTTGATGTATCTCAGTAACTCTTCACGACCCTTCAGAAGTTAAAAGTTGCATTAAATAAAAAGAGTTCCAACATTAAGTACATAAGAAAAATCCCAGGAACTACGCAACTTTTATAATCCTTGTTAGTTTCTGGTATCAGTTACGTACAACTTACTCACCAGACTCGAGTCACTTCGTATTTACTACTCATATATAATCATTCTAAAAAAAAAAGAACAAATAGACCACTCGAACTCCCAGCTTTATGCCAAAACTTTCTAAACTCCACAAACAACTCGCGATAACTACAGCCTCTGTCTGACCCTACCCCGACCTTACCTCCTTACAGCAACGTCACCCAGCCTCCTCAACAAAAAGAAATCAAATCGCGCCAAATCACGACCTCGAAGCATCCAGCCACGCATTCAGCGCCTGACATTCAATTTCTTGACGAAACAAATCAAAAGCCCCCCGTTCGCGTAATCAGGTCATCCATTCTCTAGCGGCGCGCTGTTGTGGCACCTTTGCTTGCCTAGCGTCCTGCGGAGCGCGCGCGCGAGCGTTCGGCTCGAGAGCATAAATTAACCTCCGAGTACACAGGCGAGAACCGCACCGCCAGTGGATACAGACAAACGTGACTGGAGCGAACAACTTCCGGGAGCTGGGCGGAGGTGTATTCGGGCCTATTAAGCGGGCCGACGTTAACTTAAACGGCAATACGGCCGGCGTATTTCGACGCGTCGGGATATGTCCGTAGTTTCGCGCCTAACGACATTAGACGCGGAAGCGGCCGGCCCTTTATATCCGCTTGGAGATGATGCTGCGAGTTTTCTTGCTGGGATGCTGGAATGAAGGCAATTGGGCGCGATTTGTAGGCGTAATTTTGGGGGTTTTGAAAAGGTTTGATTGCTGGTAGAGAGGGTTTGTTGCAGGTGTTGAGGGAGTTGATCGATACTAACTAATTATTGGTTTCGTTAAAGTTTAACTGAAATAGAGTGTAATTAATCAAATGGATAAAGTTTGTCGGTTAAAAGTGCTTTGTATGTATGAAGCAGAGATATGATAATGTACGATTGATTAAATTACTATCTAATAGGATTAATCAAGATTTTATTGCACTTCTGCAACTGAAATTTGATATTATTTCGTAATGAAGGTAAATTAACTATCCATTTATTTCAAAAGTAATTAAATATACTAGACATCATCATTTTTTGATAAATCTAGATATGTATTCCAATTACTTAACTATTGTTCGAAAAATTCTGATTGATAGTAAAAAAAAAATTGTTAAAAACACGTGAGAGCGTTTTAATAGCACAAAGAACTGATGTACCACAACATTTCAAAATGAAATTATACATACTCGAATTTATTCTATGTACTTTGATTCGTTTAAGCATGGAATTAATAAATGAAATTATGCTGGTATTCAAGCATTCCAATTTTCATTCAGAGCAAAGCTTTAATCATTCCTTTTGATAATAAAACAAAAGTAGCATATGATGAAATTACCTCATTTTATAAATTTAAACAACCGTGTCAATATTTAATTATGCATATTTGCAATTTTATCAACACTCATACCAATGCACGAGCAAACGTATAAAAAGAAAACGTATAAGATGACGCGCATAAGTCAACGCTCTCTAATTGATAATAACCACGTGGAAAACAACAACGTCTTATTTTCCAATTGCACCTGATAAATCCATTAAACACCACCTACGAATTCACCCCCCGAAAAAACGATTCATCCTTATCAAATACACCCATCGAAAGCGTTCCCCCTCTGGAAAACTGAAAATTCACTATTCGGGGCCATTAAAGCTCAATTTTTAACGAGCCCATCCGAGCCCCCTCGGAAAAGCCTCCCTATCGCCGATTCTCCCAGATCCCTTATCCAACCTTTGAAGGAGCTCAGCGCTCGGGCATTATGAAGCCGACAGGCTGTTTCGCGAGATATTGCGCTCGACAAGTCCGTGCTCTACTTTTCCCCCCTCTTTCTCTGGTTTGCATCCCTCCGCTATGTACACTGTAATTTCCTTCCATTTTTTTACGCCTCCTTGGTATAGGATGCTTTAGTTGCGTTTGTTAATTTTACGCGGAATCGAGGTCGAGCTGCGCGGAGTTACATCCTTTCATTGGAGATCCGGCATTGTTCAGCGGCTGTACGTGTGTTTGCCTTTGTGCCTGGGTCCGGTGCAATCTTCCCGATTATCCGTCTTGGAAAGAGTATAATAGTTTTAATTTGCTGATTGGGAGCGAGATAAGAGAGGGGCTGCTCTGGAGCAACCTGATTGAATTTCGTTTGTCCCGGGCTTCGCTGACCGTGAGGATATTGTTTTATATTTAAGAAAATTTGGTATTTGTTTATAGAAAGTATTATTAAAAAAAGATTATAAATTCTTCTACTACTAAACAGAAAAATATAATAGACACGTTTGTCTATCATAAATTACTATAATTACGATCGTATTTTCTTTAATAACTATTTCTAAATTCTTTTGGCACGAACTAATAACTTCGGATCGACCTTACGACTTTATTACAACTGCAGCGAAACATTTCATAGAATATTCGTAGACATTCTAATTTCATACAGCAATATATTTCTCCGGCTCGTAAAGCCAAGAGCGCGTGATGTCTTTGAAACTAAACAATACGAGCGTCGTAAACATCTTACAAGACATCTCTCGCAGTCGGCCAGCTTTAAACGCCAAACTCGACTCCACCGTTCTCTCAGCTTCTCCTCCAGTAAACCGTATATACATCTTTCTCTCTCTCTCTCTCTCTCGCAAAAATGTAATAACGGAACTCGGAGTGGAAACTTGTTATCCGAGTTAAGGAACAACATATAACCAGGCCACTCATGACTATCGCTTTCCTCCATCTACGAACTCTCCATTTCCTATTTCCAAAGCTCGCCCGGCCTCATCGAGTTTCCCTCCCCCTCCCTCTTTATTTCGCTCCGCGCGGCAGCTGCACACTCCGCCGCCTAACAGCCAGTCATTCGTCTTTATAATCGTTGATTCTGCTATTCCGACGATGTCGAGTGCACACGGCGCAGCTAACTTCTCTCACGGCGGCGTCGAGTTACACAGCGTTAGTAGAAAGAGAGAGAGTTCGTCAAGTCAGGATATGTCAATTTTACCGAGAGCCTCTTGATTGACGACTAAAGCCGGTATTGTTCTCAAGAGCGCGAGCTAAAAACACGCGACTATGGCTTGTTAGCCGCTGTTGTTGTTCTTAAGAGGGGGGGGGGGGCACAATGCAACGATGATGCGGATAGGCAGGCTTCGCTGCGGAAGAGCGAAGATCGAGAGCCGCGAGAGTGTAACTACTATGTCTTGAGAGGCAGACAGAGAGTAAGTCGCTGATTAAGCCTGGCAAGCGCGCGTTTTGGTTTACGCTGCTAAGTTTGATGCTGGATTGAGATTATTGACTCGGAAATGATTTATTTCGAGACTGATTATGCTCTGGGAAGTGTAGGGTGAGGCATTGATTGTGCAGTTTATTTAGGGCGCGAGCTTAACTTTGGGTTCGAATGAATTTGGATTTCTGAAGTGTTGGCGGGGTGTGTAAAGTTGGATTGTTGGCTGGTCTAAGTCGTCTTTCGAACGGTGAGTTATAAATTCAATCGAAGTTCAGGAATGGAAATTAATGGGATAACGTTTTGGTCTTAGAGGAAAGTTATTATAAAGAGTTGAAAGCATTATTTCAAAATACAAGGGTTTTTAATGAAAAAATTTAAGCTTCTTGCTTTTCTTATGTTTATCCAACGAACATGAAGGGGTTTACTTCGCATTAATTAAAATACTTCAGTTTCAGAATTCTAAAAAAATATGGTGAAAATAAAAAATAACTAATGTATTTTCTACATTTAGTTTAAACATAGAAAGTACATTAATACATTACATCAATCTTTAAAATCTAAAAATTACTACAACTTAAAAATAAAGCGTTCTCTTTCTTCTTTTCCTTCTCTAGCATTAGGATTTTAAAATAACCTTTCCAGCATTTCCATCCACAATTACAAACCCACTTCTCATCGGCTACTCTGCTCCAGCTTTACCTCTTAGCGCATAATCGTTTGCCTCGCGATATTAATTTGTTTGCCATCTCGCGGTGACCCGGCACACAATGCGAGCACGACCCGGCCTACAAGAGGAAAACACATCTAAGCTGGGTCATCAAAGACACGCCCATGATACAAGGACGTCGGCTAAACAGGCTTCTGGTTTCTCTTGAAACAAAAGGGAAAAAAGTGATTACGTAAAATGTACTTTACGCAGAGGTTGTGTGTGGGTGGTGAGTATAAAGAAGCTCGCATTATTCAGCTGGGTCTAATTCTCTGTAAATTTTAAATAGTGGAATTTTCCATTTTTTACTCTTTAGTGGAGCATTTTGAACTAAAAATGAGTGAAAATTCACGAAAAAGTAGTGAATTATTACTATTTTTTACTTCAAAATGCTCCACTAAAGAATAAAAAGTTGAAATTTCTACTATTTAAAATTTACAGAGTTGATTTTAGAAGTAAATGTGTTAAACTATTTTATAAATAGTGTTTTATTATAGTATAAAATAAATATTAAAAATTTTATGGAAAAATAACTGTTAAATTTTTGGAACATAATGACACTTTAAAACTCAACTCCTTTTTCCAACGTAGATTTCAAATCCCGATCTAGGGCACCGCTCCATTCTTATCAATAAAACAAAAGTACTTCAATTAGACTCATTGAAAAGCAATAATCGCGATTGCCCTTTTCACGATCCGAGCCAGTCGAGTCCGGATTCTGCGCTGACTTCTCGAAGTTGGCCTTTTCAACTCTCACTTGGCGCTCTTGAAAATTTTTCGAAAACTTTAATTGAATTAATCGCAAAATTATCGGGAACTTAACTTCTGATGGATTACCGCGGGAAGTTCAAAACCTTGTTTGCCGAGAGCATCGAAACTAAAAGAGGAGGAGGGAGCCTCGGCCAGCGGAATCAAAATTGGACGCCCGAGCAAAAGCCCTGACCCGGAAAGTGCGGTCTCAGATTATAAGAGTGGTGTTAAACGTTTCTGCTCACCTTAGTTTGTTTATTCAATTACGAACTCTACATGCGTGGGCAATTCTATTAGAGGGCATACTGATGCGAGCATCTCAAAGTTAAGGAAGATAGACGGGGACTGTAGCATTCATCCGTTTTAATGTCTGACTAATTTTAAGGATTATCACTTGGCGAATTCATGCATAGTTGCAAGGGTGTGATTTATGCCTTTTATTTCCTCGATTTTAATTAGTACATAATGATTGTCGCTCGTGTTTAAAAGTATTGAAAAGCTTACAAAGTGACCCCGAAATCTTGAAAATAATAAAGCCGCGCATAAAAACGCTAGTCATTCTCCCATCACAAGCAACGCATCATGAATATTCATAAACCCCAAACATTTCGTCCCCCAAAAAGTCGGAAAAAACAAACCCTCATATATACGCGTGTTCCGCAAACACCACCGCCATTATTTTTCAAAGCGCCAACAAACGCATCAACCCGCTCCACTCATTTTTCAAAAATCCCTCCCTCCCTCCCGGAAATCCCCAAACAACCACCTTTTTTCCAGCCCCGACTAGTCCAGCCATGCGGGCGTACTTTAAACTTCGAAAAGGGATTTCGGCTGTCGTTAATGACACTAGCGCTCGCGCGCTCGGGTCAAGCTCGGCTCGCGCAGTCGAAAACGACTGACAGGTGTATTTACACATTTGCATATAGGCGTTCGTCCGCAGCGCTTGCGCTCGCTCGCGTGTGTACATAAGCCATGTATTATGTATGCGGGCGCTCGTGCATGCCTGCATGGGCTGCGGCAACGCCGGCACACACACACGCACATGTACACACATGCCGGAGGAGGCGTCGCGAAGTTTACTCTCTCTCTCTCTCTCTCGGCTGCCGCTGGTGATTCTGTGTGCAGTGCGGAGCCGAAATTTCCAGTACGCCCTTCCCTGCCGTCGTCTTGCTTGCTTTTATGCAGCAGCTCTTTCGCCTCTCTCGCTCTTGCTCTTTAGGAAAGCGGGCGGTCTATCTTAATGGCTATTTCGCGCTTCTGCTATTACTCGTCTTTGAGAGTGCGGGCAGGGCCGGTGTCTGGCTGTAGTGGGGGTGTTATGTATCTTTGAAGACGTTTTTAAGAGATAAAGCCTCTTTCAAGCGCGTCTTTTTTAGAGGTATTTTGGATAGTTTTTGGAAAAGGTGCTTGGAGATAAGTTTTTGAGAAATGCGAAGGTTTTATCTTGCGCTTAACGACATTTTTTCTGCTTTTGCAGATTAACAATGTAGTTAAATAAATGGATATTTGATGTCAGTAATATTTTTTCAATTTCGTTATTGTAATTTTGCTGAAAGTTTTTAATTTTATTATATGCGAATCATTTTTAAAAATAACTAAAATTTAAAATAAATATAAAATTTTTCAATTCAAGGTAAAATTGTTACGTTTTGTATTAAAATATAAAAAAATATGTCTATTGTAGAATTTAATCGATATGACTGATTAAATAAAGATATTGCACCGATTTCTTCTCTTGTTACAAACTTTTTGTGACTTTATTTTGTAATCACCATCAGTCAAATAGTGCCTCCCCTAATAAATAAAGAGAATTTTACATTTAAAAATAAATTATGAAGACATGAATAAATTTGGTTATTTTTAAAAAAAATATGCTTAAAAATTTAATCTGCATTAAATTTTTACCCATTATGCTGCTTTATACTATCATCTTTTTACTGCCTCTGGATTTTTTTATTAACATTAAAATCACCACAACCTTCTCATTAATTCATTTTACTCATATTGACATTTATTTACTTAAATGGAAAATCATATTGTATTGCACATTTATATTTTTCTAATGACTTTATTCAATGGTGGTTCATGATGGATGTTCATTATTATTCTGTTTGAATCCTTTTTTTCATCATGTTAATTAATAATATCTATCAATTAAAATTCACAAAATTTTTAAATAAAATAAATATAATCTTAATAAGTTATTAAAGCAAGTATTGTATTTTCCATGCCACAGCAGTAACACACCTCCTCCAACGCAAATTGCAAGGCAAAAAAAAACTTTACAACCACTCAAAAACTTCGAATGCGCAACAAAACTAACCCAATCCCGCCTCGCGAAACATACGAGCTTGCGCCGCCCCTAATAACCTTTTCTAATAACCCTTTCTCGAGTATCATCCAGATCTTTTCTGCCTCGCGCGCCAGCGTTTCCCTCCTCGTTTTCCAGGCTCCATTTCCGCTCCCGCATCCACTTCAGCGCCGCACTCACGCGCTTTTCCGAAAAGTTCCGCTGCAGCGCCAGCTTGCATTCCAGCTGCTTGTTTTTCGCGCTACGCCCATCCTCCCCGCATTTTTTTCCTCTCCCACGCGCTCGCAACGAAATTTCGGCCTTTCTGCGTGCGCGTGTATCTCTGTGCGTGAAAAAGTCCGCAGAGCCGGTATATTCTCGAGCGCGAGATATATCCCGATGATGGATACTCCCGTTCTCCACATTTTTTTTTCCGTTTGAATCCGCGGATATGTGTGCACGCGGCTCCGGCCAACTGTGTTTTTTTTTCACGCGCGGTCCTCGAGAGAATCGTATATATAGACACATACACGCACACGCATGGCAGGCAGCCAGGATTTTCGAGTGCGCGAGCGCGCTTTGTGCGAGAATAGCGGCATCCTCGGGCGCGTCTTCCTCCGCTTCTTTATCGGCGCTGCCACGCTTCGACAATGGATTTTTGGAAAGCGGAGAGAGGCGAGCGATGGAAGATTGATTGGGCTCGATTTCCAGGCGAGGAAGTGGAGATGACGCTGGCGGATGAACGAATGCGCGGGAGGAGGAAATGATAATGAAATATGAGCTGGTAGCTGGAAGAGAGAGTAATTTGAGTGCGCGCTCAAAGTAATATGCTGCGTGTATGGCTGTGGGGAGGGTTGGCTGAAATTAATTTTCGGTAATTAATGGGGGCGATGGCGAGCGCCTGTTGATTGCGACGAGTCTATCTTAGCTGATGCGACTTTTCCGATTGAGGAAGTGGGATGGATTGGGTTTGAAGCGGGCTTAAAGGCGCTTTGTGTTTCGGGTTTGATTGTGAAATATTAAATATGATTGGATATGTTTAGAATGGAAATTAGTAAATAATTAAGGAAGGAAACGATCATTCGATTGCACTATTATTTTTTATTGGCGATATATTGAGATTATTTATATTTATCTAATTATGGATCTTGCATATAGCCTATAATATGTATCTTCTTTTAACATCAACGTATTATTAATTATCTTTTAAAATTTTTATTAACAACCGTTATATAAAGGAAAGGAAATTGTATAAAGTATAACAATTGCAGGATGTACATTCGCACAATAATCATAATCAAACATTTAATGTTTCATTTGCCTCTCTCACTTTTATTGTTTAATTCACATAACATCCGACAAAGGAATAAAGTTAAGCGTGCATAAATAAAGCGGCAATATTAAAGTTTAAAGTTCCGGGTGCTACGACTGAATAATGAATGCACTAAAACAGCTTTCATAATTTTTATTACTTTTACTTTTAGACGAGTAGCGTCGTTATTTGAGAAAATAACGATTGTAGTTATTAAGACGAAAAAGTGCTCGAGCTCTGTATTGCAGAAATAATTAGCCCGCAAGAAATCAGCACCGCTGTGTAAAGTACTGGGTCAGTTAAACATAATGTATAAATCGTCCGGCTTAAACATTATTATTTGAAATAACATTTTCGATCAAGTAAGATAAACATTTTCCATACAAATATTTAATTATTTATTATTTAATATTGCACATCAAATTATTTAAAAATTATCATTATTCGTAAATTGTATTTGAAGTATGTACACATAATAATAATAACGAAATAAAAATTTTATGCTTTGTTTAAGAAGAAATAAAATTTTTTTTATTATATAAAAGTATTAATTAAATAATTTTAAAGTAAGATTAATCTTAAAAAAAAACACATTTAACTGTACTTTATTAGCGCCACCCAACAATAGATTGTTCCTATATTTATAATTAAAGTATCTTTAATAAATTGATTATCAACCAATTATTCAGAATGAACAATATCTCCAAATTAAATGAAAAATATCGATAAAATTCTCTCAGCTGGAATTATTCCAACCAGTCACCTACTATTCACATTATTTACATTTTCCCAAAGACAAGAAGCACACAAAAAGAAACACTAAAAAATCATCAATCCAATAACTCCGCACCGCTCAAAGCCGAGCATCTCCCAATTCCCATCCAACCAACAAAAATCCACTCGCTACGAAATCACCCATCTTCGAATCCAGCAACCAGAAAACTCGAGCAAACGGCATTCTCGAGCATCGCGCGGCAGTACAACACAGGGAGGCGAGCGAGGAGCGAACGTGAAAAATAAATATGCGATCGAAGAGGCCGTGCTCGCGCCAGCTCGCGTTAGAAAGTGCATCGAGGAGCATTAATAAATAAACCCTTCCCCCAGCGCCAAAGCTGATTTCAGGCTGAGAGAGGCGCGGTGCAAAAGAGCGAGGAGGAAGACAGAGTGCGGACTGTATCGCGCGGGAGAGAGGCTAGAAGCCTTCCGAGCAGATTACTTCCGGCTCGCCGAGGCGCGCGCTACCCTAGTTTCTGTGAAATAATCGTCCGACGCTCTCTCTCTCCCTCTCTACGAGTAGAGAGGAACAAGAGAAGGGGGGGGGGTAGAGAGAAAGCGATAGAGGCGCGTAAAAATGGTGAAAGCGAGGAGAGGTTGGGAGAGGAGGATGATGAAATTGAAAGCGATGGGGTGATGGTGGACGGGATTGAGGAGTTGGCGGGCATTGGGAGTGGGATGAATGTGAAAGTTTTATGGAATTTTGGGGAATGCAAGTTTTTGTAAATTGAGAGGTAGTTTGAAGAGTATGGTGGATTTAAGAGTTTTGAGTACTTTAAATGGAAGATAGATTTTACTGATGGAAGGAGTATTGTTGGTTGATTAAAGGAGGAAAATAAGCAAATTCGATGATGTGTGGATTAAAAGCTTTTATTGCATATTAAATTATGATTCGCTCTTCTTGTGGTTACTTTCTAGCTGCTGGATCTAACATCTCATTATAAAGCTGTGTTATTTTTTAATTCTTAATGGAATTCTTGAACTAAATATTTCTCATATATCAAATATTAAATGTCGGTTTCACTTCTTTGCAATATTGATGAGACATTATTAAGTTACACTGGTCATAATTATTATCAAAAGATCTCGTAAGAGAAAATCGGCTCAAGTCGATTCAGTTTTTTAAATACTTGTAAATTTCTAATTACAACAACAAAACTAACAAACAAGATTATTATTTATCTTGTTAGATTAATACAAAACTTTTTTGTATGTAACTACAATCAGCTAAGTTTATATGTATTACTCATTTGCTGAATGAGCTTGCTGCAAGCAAACCATCGCCAGTGCAAACTCGATAACCATTCTTTTCACGCACACCGAGGCCTGAAAAGAGACACGAGCATATTAACGCAGAGCGCAAAAATCAATATCAAACAAATTAAAATGACTAATTAAAAGACTCTTAATTGGACGACGATAGAACAAAGCGACAGCGGGAGAGCGCGTTCAGAAAAAAAGTCAAATCAAAAAGTTGCTAACAAAGTTACGAGTTGATAGAAAAAAAAAAATAAATAATAAAAGGCCACGCGCGCACCATCACCGCGTGAACGTCGAATAAAAATGAAGATAGTTGCGCCTCGTCATTATTCGGGCGTCGAGCAATCGAAAGCCAGCCGAGCTCGAACGGGCCGACGTTTCAAGAGACGCGAGAGAGAAGCGAGCGAAAGAGGAACAGGAAGAATAATGAAGCCAGTGAAATAGTAAAGCCAACACTACTTTTTTAATCCGGCTATTGCTTTACGAGCCGAGCAGGGTAGAACATTTCGTCGCCTGTAAATTGGGAAAAATACGAGACAGCGCGCGGGGGCTCGAGAGATTTTTGCGAGCTCGCGTCTGCTCGTTGAAGAGAAAATTAAATTTGTAAAAAGACACGCGCGCGCGAGCCTTTTAACTCGGGCACGTTTTTTTTCCGCACCCGAATATTTTACTTAGCGCCCACGCGCTCTTTTTTTTCTCCACTCGCATTTAACAGAGTTATTATTATTCTCACGGCTCGCTGCTTGCGCGCCTTTCTTTTCGCCGTTTTTCCACTCTCGGAGCACTTTGTAATTATTTGAGGGTGGAAGGCCCGGGGAATATAACGCGATTCACGCGCACGCAGGCGGCCACTTTCACGCGCGAATGTCTTTCTGGAAGGGAGCCACGCTCGCTTGATTTTCTTTGCCGAAAGGTCATTGATCGCGTTTGTGAGAGCGTTACATCGTTGGGCCGTGACGGGGATTTTCGAGACGTTGATTTTTACGCCGGGTTGGAGAGGGCGTTATGATAATGTTAAAAGGTTTCGGGAGAGAGAAATTTTTTATTGCAAATTAGCGGGCTCGTAAAGAAATTTTTCGCCGTGGAGATATGGAATTTTAGGCGAGAGTGAGAATGAAAGTGGAGTTATTCTGGAATATAAATGTTTTATGCGTTTTAATTGTATGTTGTGTAACATGGGCATAAAGTAAGCATTTTTAGAAAACATGTGAGGAATTCGCAATACGAACCGAAGAAAAGTATTGCAACAGCAAGAGATCATAAAAGCCCACTAGTCCTTGGCGTAAACTACGTTTTTTACAATTCATTTAATTATTTTTCTGTGTTTTATTATTTGAAATGCGAGTCTAAAGTGATCGTTTTTTGACATGTCAATCACTTCACTATTACATTTTCACAATTGGCGCCTTTAAAATTTATATACATACACAAAATAAACAAAAATAATAGATGAAAATGAAAGATAATCAATAAAAATAACTTTACAGTTTAAGTTTTGAGCGTGCTAAGCTTGTCATTTACATTCAAATTAGAAACAGTGAGCTATGAATTTTCTCTAGTGTGCTAAGCAAAGTTTTTAGCACACTGATATTTTAATTAGTACATTGTTCCAGTGACTATGTAAATTACATTCTTAACACATGAAAAATTTACGCAAAAAGTGAAATTTAAAACAGCAGGTTAAAAAAAATTTTGTATTATTTTAGAAAAATTTCTCTTGAAAAGCATTCTTTTAAAAATTTTAAATTAATTAAGCGCATTGTATTCCTCGAAATGTAGAAAACAACGTGTCTCAACTACATTACTTCAATATGAAATTAAATATAGAAAAATAGATGTCTCAACCCATCCACACTTAACAATGCTAATAACAAACGTGAATCTCACTCCGAATTTAAAAACTCAGTACGAACCCATTAAAGAATTTAATTAGCGCAGGCCTCACCTCGCTGTCTCTCTCCCGATGCGAAACGCCAATTCAGCCTTAAAACTGCCGGCGAAATTAATTTTCTCTTCTCCCGGCTCTCACACCGCAGCTATTTCAATTTGCAATTCCATAAATACGTTCGAGTGGCGATAAAATCATAAAGTAAAAAACACGTTCTCGTGGCTCGCCTAGGCGTTTGCGCTCCCCCCACGGAATTTGCGCGAAAATTTCGCGCTCGCCGGGAAATAATGCGAAATGCGTTCATTTTCTCCTCCCCCCTTCTCTTTTGCCGAACGATCACTAGCCGATACGTAGGTACGTAGATATAGGTCAAAAAAGTGGCCTGCGCCACTAGAGGTTAAAGCCCCGACATAATCGTAAAGACTTAAGTGTGACACATAGCAACATCTGCTGCAGGCGAATCCACCCCTTTCCCCTTCTCTCTCGCTCTCTGCCTATTTACCTTCCGCGCTTTTACTTTTATCTTTGTCTAGCGCGCGGTTTTCCTCCTTTGCGCTATTTTCGCGGCTTACTTGTCCCTTTTTTTTCTCGAGAAGCGACGCTTCTCGAGCTTGTCTTAATGGCAATTCCACTGTCCTTCTCTACCTTCCAGTTCCTTTTTTTTTTGTATTTAATCGCGAGATTTCTTTTTTCTCGGCGTGCGATGTCTCGTCTGTTTAATCTGACGATTTATATTCTTTACAGCGCTGCATTATTCCGAGGTCTGATGAGATATTTAATGGACGGTAGTGTTAGTCTTTTTTATTCCGCGCTTTTGTTTTAATGCTTTAAGTTTTTTATTAGCGAATGAGCACTTATTTTTATAAAGGTAGTTTCTGCAGTTTGTAGTTGAATATTGAGTGCGCAAGTTTTAGACAAGTATGAGCGGTTATTTTTAACAAAAATGTAAAAATTACGTGTTTTTAATGCTTTTGAGAATGTTGTTAACATTTATTTTGAACCCGTAGTTTTTGTTGCATCTACTTCTGCTAGAAGATTAGCTTTTTTATTATTCAATGAATTGTTTTAACAAGACTATTTAAATAAATCAATAAGTAATTTTTTCATTTACTTGTTTACTGAGTTAAGAGTTGAAAATAAAATATAATAAAACCCATTCAATTTTTCTTTGATGATGTTACATTTTATACTGTACAAAAATACAGTACAATAAAATTGCATGTGAGAACGTGGAATTAAAATTCTAAAGTAATATGCGTAATAAATTGTGCAAAGTATTGATTAAATCCATTTTTATGAAATATTTATTTTTCACCCACTTTATAAAAATCAACATGATATTCCAAACACTTGTGCAGAAAATAAATGGTAAATATTTAATACCACTGTAATTTGTTCAAATTATTCTCACTCATTTATCATACATTATATTTTCACATATGAAAAAAATTTGTATCACCCACTCAATCATTAAACATGAAAAATCGACAAAATCAAACAATATATACCGTATATTAACCAAAATATTTCACACTGTCCTCATAAAAAAAACTACACGCACCGAACGATCGCTCGAGACATCCGATCCCCCGCATTCCGCAAGAAGCCCACAGCGCCGTTTTGTACCTCAACGCAAAAACAAGCAGACATATCTCGCGGAATTCTTCTCGGAAACTCCCCCTCTTGCCTACAAGTATTTCTTTCTCACCGAGGCTGTCTGCGCTCCACTCCCCGGCAGTCGTCGGCGGCGGTATAAAGCTTTTTAACTCTGCGCGCGCTGAGAAGTTGGCGTGTACACGCCAGGGCCTCAAAGTCAAGCGCGAAATATATGTAAAAGATGAAACGCGAGGAGGGAAGGCGAGACTCTCCGGCGTTGCTCTTTGTGAATAATTCGGAGACGGGGCGGCGAATTAGGCGGGAATTGCGATTCTCTTTTAAGTGCTTCCGCGAAATCAATTTTTTAGAATAATTATGTATGCCGTCGGCGCGTTTTGTTCTCCGCCTCGCTTTACTTAACTTTTGGGTGTCTTGTCGGATCTTTTCACTGGGTGGATTAAGGGGTGAGTGTAATATGGTAAGGGTGAGAGGGATGGAAGATCAGATTTTACTCTGCGGGTGGGATGGAGAGCTGTCTTGTTGGCACATTGTAAGAAAGGCAGATCTGAGTTTCACCCTTTTCAAAGGTTTTTTTTTTAGGGTACTTTGGGTTCATTTTTTAATAAGATAGAATCGGTTTATACGCGGGAGATACTCTCTTTTGATCGTTTGATGATTCTTTTGAATAAAAAAGGAATCGGAAAGACGTAAGAGAACTTTTATTGAATGTGATAAAGACCTAAAATGGATAGTGATGTTAAAGTGATTAAAATTATTTAATAATTAATGAAATAACTAAGCCGGTACATGAAATTGAATTTTTGAAATTTATCAAAGTATAGAAAACGGGCAAACGTTAAATTTATTGTCTCATATTTTAATCTCCAAGTTTATGATCCTATCTATAAAAAATACGACATAAAGTTTGAGAAAATATAGCACTGTCATATTTTCCTGAAATTTGTGTGAATTTTTTGGCATACGTGTACCTTTTTTATATAACGAAAATAGGATCTGATAAAATCTGTAACTGGATTCCTGCGTAGAATATAAAATTTGAACATTTCGTTCGGTCGGCTACCATGAAAATGTCAATTTCGGACGAGGGAAATACACGGGATTTTTAAAAAGCTTTTTGATTATTTAACAATGTAAACAATCCAAAACAAAAAACTGCTCGTCGATCTTTTCAAATCAGCTTCGCAGCAAAATAAAAATTCCAATTATACAGAATCAAATTACTAAGCTTTTATTTTGAAACGTAAACTATTATTTTATGAAAAATCGTTGTCAAAAAATGAGAATTATGTAAGTCCAAGTTTAATCTTTTTGAGAAACTGACATTTTAATGTTAAAAGATGCATCCGATACCGAAGGGAATGAGATAAAATCGAACGCGTAACTAATTCAGCATTAAAAAATAAGAAATCGATTTAAGAATGGATTTATTCTCTCTTCCTCCTGTTATTATTTACTTCATATAAACAATAATAAAACTGTATTTAAAAAAAAAGAAAATAAACAATTTAATTATTCTACTATTTAATTCTTGTATAATATCATTATATCTATCGTTTTATCCTCCTATTTAGATCAATTCTTTTTTCATGATTTCGTGAAATTAACAGTTTTATATACAAATGTATCCAAAATCATAAAAATAAAAGTTAAAATGAATAAATAAAAGCAAACAAATCTATTTAGATTACAGAAGACTTATGGGCGAATGACAGTCCAGAAATAAAATCAATCCTACATAAACTATATTTTCATCTCTCAACCTACCTTAAAACCCTCAACCATACCACAATAACAATCACTCACTAAATATCAGTCCCGCTACTCCTGCCCAAAACAGTCAAACTCCTCCACTGGCAAAATTCACAGCCCAGCGATAAGAGCCGTCAACTCCAACTGCCATCCAGCAGCTGCTTACCTCCCACTCAAGAAGCCCACCCCCACCAATCAAACACCCCCCCACTCACCTGATAGTCCATGTAGTTCCCGTAACCCATGTGGTTGCAGGTGCAGGCGCAGGCCTGTATGTGCCGGCGCATGTCGAGCTCGAGCTCCTCGCCGCAGAGTCCGCCGCGGCTGGCCATCATCGTGTCGCCCATGCAGTAGCCGCCCGTGCAGTACATCCTCGGATCCGACTGGTCCAGGTAACCGCCCCCGCCGCCGCCGCCGCCTCCCCCCGTGTCGTCGTAGCCGGCGGTGGTGGTGATGCCGCCCAGCCGGCTCGCGCACCTGGAATCCGTGCTGGCGTAGCCGATCCTGGACTGGGGCCTCTGGCTCGGGGTCGGCGTGGTCGTGGCAGTCTGCTCGTCGCCGTAGCCGAGACGGGACTGGGGCCGCTGATACGGCATGCCCTCCTGCAGAAGGAATGCACAACAGCGTTTCCTCATTATCTGGTCTAATCTAGTAACGGGGGATGAAGATAGACCACGAGGGTAAGAGAGAGAGAGAGAGAGGGAGGATGTGCCAGTGACGGCTAGTGCGATATCTCGAGTTGCGGATGACGAGGATTGTCTTGGTCGTTGCGGTGAGGTGGGAGAGGGAAGGAGCTTGGAGAAGAGAGAGTGGTTATCGGAGGGATACTAGTTGCGGCTTTTGGAGAGCTGCGGTAGGGACTGAGCTTATCTGAATTTTCGAGATCGGAATTATGGCTGATGCTGTGATGTGGGACGGTTGTAAGGATGGATTTTGGATTTTGTGATGGGTTGGAATTATTTTGATTGAGGAGGGTGAGCAGTTTTTTAAAAGTGGTAATTAGAGAAAATTAATCGATTAATAATCCATCTAAAGTTAGCTTGTGAAATTAAACTGATTGAAATAGACTCAGGTAAATATTTGTGTTTTAAAATACCAGAGCTGGAAATTAGGAATTTGAGTAAAAATTGATAATCCAGATTTTGAGAGATGTGAAAAGTTTGAGCTCTCTGTAGTTTGGAGCCGATAATTTTGCAAGTTTGAATTTTAATTAAAAAATATTACAGCAACTGCATTTTTTTTTATGAAACTTTTAATATTAGTTATTGGTGCGAATCTTCTTGTAATGAGCTTAGCTTTTTATCCTCTGCTACAGCTTGTTAAGGTATAATGAAAAAGAAACATTGCCACTAGTCATAAAAAAGAACCTGCTGCTAAGTTTTTTTAATACTTAACGAAGCACGTAATGTTTGAATAAAAGCGAGATTAAATTTATTAATTATTAAACGATTTGCATTGTCATTTGCAGATATTTGTGACGGCAATTTTCTCTTTTAGAGTGCGTTTTATGTTTGACAACTCAAAGTGCTGTTATATTAGGACTTTGACAGATAATTTAACGATTAAAATAAAAACATCTTATTGAAAAAAATTCAATCGAAATTGGTAAACATCAGCTGCTAATTCGCATTACGAAATTTAATTTTATATTAAGCTAATCCAGATAAAACAACTATAATCAGGCATTGTGATCACGGATTGGTAACATATAGAAGTTAATATTAAAGATTAGTTGCTTAAGCACAAACATCAATTAACAACTTTGAGCTCACACGCTTCTTATGTTTACTACATCTAACAAACTTTTTGCTCGAACAGCTTTTCTCTAAGATAAGATATTGATAGGGTAACAGCTTAAGGTTTGCGATAGATATATCAGACAAATAAAATGATGGATGACACAAAAGTCAGCAGTTACAACTGACATCTTTATAGCAGAAATAGCCGTACGGTAAGGCGGGGCTGATTGTTTTAATTAATTAAAAGAGAATTTATTTTATTACCTAGAAATAGTACTTTACAGCTATGAATTTTCTAAATTTAGTCGTTAAAACAAAATTAACATTACTTTCTACATAAAATATTTGCACTTATACAGATTTACGCTTATTAAGGACACGATATACACTAAGCTAATAAATTTTCCGATTTCTTAATAAGTGTAACAAAAGACTTATGAACCAATTAAAAAAGAATGTCTGTAAATTTAATTACTAAAAGAAGAATTCCCTTTCTTAGAGATTTTGAAATAAACATAATTCAATATCACTCACCGTTTAACAACCTAATCAAACCTCTATAATTATTCAAGTAGCATACCGTAAATGAAATATTGTGGTAACATCATCTAAATACTCCTAAACTCAAAAACGCATTCTTCCCTAAATATCACCTTTAACTCGCACCAAATCCAAATCCAACTCACCATTTCGAACCTTAAATTAAAAAAACCCACCCTCATTTCCAATTACCGGCCCATCCATCCTCATCATCCCACCCAGCAACCTCGGAAGTATGCACCCACGCACGTAGCTGCATTCCCCGCGGCGGCTTTACCGCAGCAAGAGAGAGCGAGAGAGAGAGAGACATAGCACGTCCATCCCGGACGGCCGGCCGGTGTGTATCGCGCGCGGGGCCGCTAATCAATTAAGTAATACGACGCGTGAAATGTCCCGGTGTGCTGTGCGGCCTCTGCCTATGCACGCGCGCGAGCTCAGGAGGGGGGGAGCCGACCCAGATCCCTCGAATTCTAATCGGCTTACATTCTCGCGCGCTCGCTGCCGACCCAGAAAGCGAATAGAGAGCTCGGACCTTCCAAGGGGGGGG